>JAODVQ020454216.1:0-10509 GCA_025400075.2 Phenganax stokvisi
GTGGCAAAATAGAGACGAGCGCATGCGTGGATAACGAACTATCGAACCGAACTATCGACAAAAAAGCCGATTTCGTGTCTGAAAGAGATATAGGACTCCACAATATCTAGGATTCACATCATTGACCATCTACCACAGAGTCGGTGTAATTTAAAGAGATAGATTCTTTGTCAACATGTTACAACCCTGAAAATCTCAACCTACTTACCATTCAGCTCTGAAACTCAATCAGACTTCCTCAGTAAAATAATGAGACAAGGTTTGTTTGTTTTCGCGTAATTATCATAAAGGTAAAGTTTCTTGCTTTCCCAAATGACTATATATATGAATGCAACATCCAAACAACATTTCATTGTCTTTGGTATCAAGCTATGGGGTGACATATTTAAGGTACTATATTCTTGATTAACTCATTAAGTACATTGAATATAATATCACCCAAAGTTTACAAATATACCGACTTTTCCATTGTATATAGTGAGTCCTGGGCACCTGTTAATCTCATAGTAGTATCTTCCCAGATCCCACCCACTAAAAGTGAACATAGGTCTAGTGAATATGCTCACTTTTCCTGGCTGTGCTGATTCAGCATTCTTATGACCGATATAGACCATCACATTCACATTGTTTAGTAGGTGAGGTCTTTTGGAAAGGTATAGCATCGATGAAGATTGCATTGGGCAGTCACAAGAATAAGCACAAGCAAGCAACGTCTCAAGCTCTTAGCGGGTAGAGTCTGTGACCAAGACTATGAAATTAGTGCTCTGCTATGTAAAGAAAATAACATTTTACCTTCAAACAGTATTGCTATACAGCTTAGCAAAATGTAATCACACAATTATATTTCACATATATAAATGCACTGTAAAAAATATGTATTATTATTCAATTTGAATGGACAGATGAAAAGGTACTATTATAGTTATAACAGTATAATATTATATTATAACAAAGTTAATGAAGAAGTATGACATGTTACTGTTCTTTCCTGTCCTATTAAATTTATACTATATATCCCATAACTATAATACTCGGGTTAATAGGGGTTTTTTTGTATATTATGTTGATATCTCTCACCACTAACTTTGAACTGAAAAATACACACAATATTTAGCTAATTATCTTGTTCTTCCTCTAGAGCTACAATGTATTCTTGTGTAATTTTTTAAGAATCCAATATCTTGAAATTGGCATAAGAATCTAAACTGTCCAGGTAGGTTACTACAACATTGTGGCAGAAGGCGTAATGGACCTAAAGGACAGATCAGTTACTTTACAGAAACCTATTAAAAATACATACAGAATTGGGGACAAGACCAGCTCTCTGGATCCGAGCAGATTTAGTTCCCTGGAAGAAATCCACCACTCCTTCTGTCTTCAGTCTCTCCAACTGAGAGTGGATACATATGAATGTCCCAGTTCGACCAATGCCATCACTATTCAGAATGAACATAGCTAAGTCTTATAGAATATTAAAATCAACCTTATATCGGGAGAATACTATAAAATGTATACATGTAGTATCTTGCCTGCACATAATGATGGTGTGTTTGCCGGTACAGCTCCTCTGAGCTACACCCAACAGATCAATGAGGGTCAATATGGATATCGGGTGCGGTAACTCTGATAGAGGCCAGCTATTCAGTTGGAGAAGAGTAATAATTTTGTAATTGAGAGATTTCCCCTCTGACTCTTCCACTACCAGCTTCCTTAATGTGATATCCTCATGAGGTGTAGTGCTCTTTAGTGTCACCTTCAGTTTCCCATACACCTCTGCTTGGATGTACACTGATGTTTCTTGGGGCCAGAAACGACAGCAACTCTCCTGATGAGAAGGAAACACAGTAAAAAGCAAAAGAACCTAAACAATAAGCCCCTCAGTGACACCTATGCATAGGATTAGGAAGTGTTATTCTTGCTAAAAATGCAAAATACACTTCAACGGTATCCAACATAAGCCCATGAAGATTCACTATTTCTGAAAAATAAGTTACATCGATCTTTCATCATAATTTCATTTCATTTGCTAAAAACCTAGATAGGTCTACACAAATTTTCTTTACCTGTCCTTGCTCAAACAGACCACAGAGCATTACGATGCAAGAGCAATTGTGTTCCCACACCATCCTCCAAAAGTCGTTGACTGTATTAGCCATTGGTCCCTGTGTAGCTATATAGGCATCAGACAGCTTATATCCCTGTAAGGAACTGTATTAATTGGAGCTTAGATTTAGGACTTTCATACGTCAACAAAGGAGGCATTGATGTAGTCTGAACCTTCTTCACCATCATAGTCAAGCCTCACACGGTGATACTCATCTACAACAACAGTTTTTAGCATGTTATTTTTACTATACTATTGATTGCTAAAGAAAGTTTATCTGGGACCACACAAAGTAGTAAAGCATACTGAAACATTTTACCTGGTCAAACTAAAGACCTTAAAGAGTGTAGGCTAGGCATAAAACAATCATTTTACATACATCAGTAGGCAGTAAATACACAACCTTTGCTTTAAACCTTTTAACCCATTTTGACACATAACACTATTTCTATGGTGGACACTAAGTCCCACTTAGCTACAGCTATTGTTATGTCAAGCCCAACATAACCTAGACAAAAGGACATTGAAAACATAGAAGGCTAGAGGTAAACATGCTAAACTATCACAACATACTCGGCACAATATCAGGGAGCCGGTTTTTGCCTTTGTTGCACACCTTCTTTGCTTCTTCACACACATCACTGTTCTGAAAACTTAGCTGAACAAGTTTCTGTGTAACATAACATTGTAGCAGTAACATGAGTACTTAGCTTTACTTGAATACCTGAAACTGTTTTTCGAGGTCAGTCATACCACTGGGGACCTGTCTGTGAAGCTGGGCAATAGCAGTCATAATATCAGCTGCTGATATCTCAGTTTCTCCACAGAACACTAACTCCCTCAGTGCATCATGGACAAAATTATAATTTGCCTATAAATAAAAGACATGGCATTTGAAACTTGGTAACTAATATCATTGTATGCCTGTGAATTGTCTACATCTTTCTTTCTATATACATAACAGTGTATTATATACAAGTATATTAGGCTAGAAATAGCAAGCTACTCTCATCATTAAAAAATATGTAGGCATGGCTGTACATTAATGGTGACACTCAGCAACAACATTTTTGTTTTTGTTCTTTTTGATGATACAACAATCCCTACATTCCATTTCATTCAGAAGAAATAATTTTTTATCAGTTATTCCACTAATGTTTGCTTAACCTTTCTATAAGCAACTGCAGCTTGTGTAATCAAGAATAGACAGACCATGTAATGTGCATAAGTATAAGAGAGACATCAATTAAATGCTGTTTGTTGACAGATTGTGTTATTTGCACATGTACATTGTTTAGGATTGAAGTTTTGTAGTTTTTTTAGTTTTGGTTGAAGTCTTTTACACAGCTAGTGATACACCGCTCTAGTATATACCGCATTGGGAGATGTTTACATGCTCTGTCATGACGTATGCACGTGTCCCATGAGTAAAAATGTTTACAGATGCTTAAATATCTATTTCTAAGTACATATGAAAGGAAGGTTAATCGTGCATATTGAGAAAAATTGAGTATAATCTACTTCACAAATATTATTGTGTGTTTATTCATGGGTCACAAGTTAACTCAGAGAGAATGGTATTGTTATGTATTAATACTTGAGTCTGAATTGGTTTCATCCTTTGTTTCATCAGTTCCTTCAACTGACTCAGTACACTAATTGTTCCTTTGTTCATCATCTGTTGAATAGCCAGGTCTAGTAGTATGAATGTTCCTGTCCTCCCTACTCCAGCACTGCAGTGAACCAACAGAGGTTGAGAGAGAGAAGCTGGGTGTTCTCGACGGACACGACGGATGAAGGAGATGAGAGACATGGCATTATGAGGGACACCATGATCAGGCCAGGCTGTGTATAACATGTGAGTAACACACATCTCTTTATCTGCTTCATCAATCTATGTAAGTAGAATCGTAAGTAGTGACAATGACTGGTTTCAGACTTCAATAGAGTAAGACATTGTCTATAAAGTTCTACATACCTTTGTAAGTTGAAGCTTCCTGATGTGATACTCAGCCAATGGAACACATGATTTTACTGTCACATTGTATTTTTCCACAGTAAGAGTAGTCTCTAATTGGTCTGGCCAATACTGCTCACATTTAGTCTGGACAAAAGGTTTTAATGAGAAAACCTAGGAAGTTAAATGCTTACTCTGCCATCTTCAATACAGCGAGTGAGCATAACTATAGTAGGGACATTGTAGAGCCATATCATCTCCAGAAACCTCTCCACTGTGGCTTCAGTAGGACCTGTGATAGTGGTTGCTATAATGATGTCATTTGGGTATATTATACCCAAGTAATGTTTAATACCTTGAGCAGCAATAAAACATTTGGTTCCATCTTTATCTCCCTGAAAACAATATCATTATTAGTGAGTAAAATACCTTACAGTGAAGACATGGCTAACATAAATCAATGAAGCATTTATGTAGTCTGATCCATCTTCTTCATCTTGATTAAGAATCACCCGATTATAATCATCTATATACACGTTTATAGGTGTCATGATCATGAGTATTATGGAATAAAATGCTCATACTCACATGGCAAAATGTTTTTAAATCGATTGTGTTTTGAATTAGACCTCAGCTGTGCTATTTCACTCAATGGCAGAGTCATTCCTTCAAGAGCCTATGAAATATAATATACCTCCAATTTTTAGTATACAATTTTTAAAGCTATATACAGTAAAGTTAAATAGAGCATATAAAATACTTTATTGGCATCCTTCTGTGATGTAGTATAGAAACTTACAGTATACTGTTTTTTCAAGATATCATCTTTATTTTCATGTAGATATTTGACATACTCTGGGAATTGTTCCATGCTAATGTCACTATTCCAGTCATCTAGGTTTATAACAAGAAGATAAATTTAACTTTTGGTTTATGAGACTACCATTTGAGAGGTTAAAAACGGAGGAAAGGGGCTTCATTTCAATCCCTTTCTTCGGACTTTCATCTATAAAGTCTTCATTATCACATACATAATAGTTACTTAATGTTTGAGGAGAAGTGACTTCCTTGACTTTGACCTTCGAGATAGAGCAGTTCAACTGTTTCCTGAAACACATTTAAAAGGTATGATAATTATGCTTTAATTAGCTATACCTTAAAAGTACCCACAAACATATTAGAATGAGTGTTATTAATGTGAGCCCGATGACAACTCCAGCAACTGCCCATCCAACTGTATCTATATCTTCTCAAAAATGGTATTAATTATTATTATAATAGAGGTTTAAAAGTTAAGTTGAATTTATCTATTCATTTACCTTCTACAGAGTTTGTTATTACTTCCCTGGTAGTATATTTACCAGTACCCTTTGTATTAACAGCAGCTATTGATATTTCATATCTTGTTGAAGATTTAATATCATTGATATCCACTTCAGTAGTATTTTCTCCAGGGATATCAATAGTATCGTTAGTACCATTGTCGTATTCTCTATAGTGTATGATGTAGCCAGTTATTATACCATTCTGATGGATACATATCACAGGTTTCCATAGTAATTTAACACTGGATGATGTCACCTCTGTCACATTGAACTCTGATGGAGCAGCTGATGGGACTATAAAATATTAAGTGAATAAGTGCTAATAACAAGCAGAATTATACAAAAGTTTACCATCAGCTTCAGTTTCTACAGAAGTTGTTGCTTCACCAACAAGATAGTAAGTCTTTAGTACTAATATACTAATTGAGTATTTAGTATATTCTTCCAAGTCCGTTAGGGTCAGATTTCCGCTCTGAGCATGAGGGAGAGTAAAACTACCCCAGTCATTTAGGCATGAAGTTTCTAAGTTTGAGTACGATATGTTGAGATGAGTGGCCAAAACATTTCTATTCATCTTCCATGTAATGGTGATTGTCCTAGTATCAGATTCTGTTTGTTCCTCCAATATTACAATTGATTCTGTGGTAGGAATTAAAATTTGCTCTTACTTGATGAGATCATGCTTACCTTGAGGTAAAATAGATATTATAGCAGTGTTCTGTGCAAAAGTCCCTCCATTGACTATCCCAACACAAGCAATGTTACCAGCATCTTGCTCAATTATTGGATTAATAATTAGTTGACCTATGTAAATATTTATTGATTGTTTCTTAAGAGGGATGATTGAATATCTGGAATTTCCCATAATATGGGGCAAAAGCCACCTCGCCGATATAGTCTCATTGTTATTTACTACACCAGGAAGACCAATAGAGCATGTCAATGTGATATTAGTACCAGGATAGATCACCTCACTAGGTTCCTTTATTATAGTGACATCTGGCTGTGGAACTTCAAGTAAGATATACAAAAAACTGGCTATTGAACATTTTCTTGAACTTACTTTGTATTATTAAGGGATTTCCTGCACTTTGTCTTGGGCTTTGTACTGTGGTATAATCAGTTTTTGAAGTGATGTCCAAGCAGCATGTGTATCTCCCACTGTCAGCAGTAGTCACAGGAGATAAAATTATGGAATCATTCAGTATCAATTCTGATGGTCTGTTTATCACTGTGTTATTAACTTTCCAAGTAATTGTTATGTTAACTCCATCTATAATGACATATTCACTGAGAGAATAGTTACAGTAGAGAGTCAGTGATGATCCAGCCATTATCACTGGACTATTTGAATTTATGACAACAGATGGTGTAGGAACTGGAACTATAGTGGGCATGAAGAACATAACAAAGAAATCATTTGCAATAAATTTGATTACTTACTTGCGACAATTAAAGTAATGTAATTGACTAGGTGACCATTGAGAATAGCATTACATGAATACTTTCCTGCTTGAGTGGTTGAAATTTTGTTAACTTCAACCTGACTGCTGTGAACCCTACTCTTGACACTATTCAATGAGCGTCCCTTGTATTCCCACACAAGTATTGGATTTGTATGTTGCAGAGCTTTAGGTAAACTGAGAAAACATGTGAGATTAACTTGGTCTCCAGCCACAGGAAATGAAGGAATGTGAGACATGGAGATCGTAGATAGATCTGTAACAAAGCAAAACTCTTACCACGCTTCACAATTAAAATGATATTATTCTATTAGTTTTACCTATGTAGGCAGTAGTATTTGCTGGGTAGCTGTAAAGAGTACTAGATGTAGCAATGATAAATATCGAGTAAGTTTCTCCCATGACTAGTTTACTGAGAGTAATAGCTGACACATTTATCTTTGTTTCTCTTTGTGTAATTCCTCTTAAGCTGTATGATATTAGGTATCCAGTAACCATCTCTCCTCCAGGCACCCATGATACTCTTGCACTATTAAAACCAATTTGAACCACATTAATTCCCGTTGGGGTTGCAGGTGCTGTAAAGACCGAACATGTCAAATGCAAAGATAACAAAATGAAAATGTGTACCCTTGACAGTGATATTTGCTGAATCTCTATTATACAGACCACTGACAAAACATGTGTACACTCCTTCATACCTGCCATAAACTTCTAGTGAGTAGTTGTATGTTTGGGAATCTATATCTACTAATTTGGGTGAATTAATACTTATGACACTTCCATTTCTCATCCATGTGACATTTGCTGGTATTCCTCCCATTGAAATGCAAGTTACCCTAAACAGCTTATTTGGTTCAGTGGGGGATGATATTTTTGTAAATGTTACATCCCGAGAAACAATAATATTTCCTGGATTAAGTTTATGTTATTGTGATAGAATAAAAAGAGGTATACCTGTAACTGTTTCAAACAATATTGCCACCAGAGTGTGAAGTCTGCCATCACTGGTGGTGAATTCACACCTGTACATACCTTCTGGTGGAATTCCAATATGTCTTCTCAGCAATCTGACAACCATATATGCTCTATTTCTCCTAAAACCAGGAACAAAGAATTGTCCCCAGCCACCAACTCCTGTTCCATCTGGACCAAACCAATCACCACCAAGTCTTTCCTGTATTTTATTGTGGCAAATAAGGGCAGTGAGGTGTGTTAGACCAATACGACTGATATTGATAAAGCTGTTGTTAGGTATGATTTTTCCATTCAAGCTGAGAAAGATATCTAAAGTTGATAAGACAATAACACAAAGTTATTAACAATGGTATGGGAGATAAAGCTTACTTTCAGGTGTTTGGAAAGTTAAAGCTTTGCTTAATACGCCCAAACCTGCTGCATTTATTGCTGAAATTTGAACTGTATACACTGTTGTTATATTCAAGTTTTCAATTCTGTGTCGTAATCCATTGGTAATATTTATCTGATTTCTATATTCACCCTCAGCAGTTGAGTATTTCAATAAATAGCTGATTATATGGCCGTTTCTATCTCTGCAGTCAACAGGATCCCACTCAATGACATAGCTAGTTGAACTATTCACCATCGCAGTCACTGACCGAGGAGAACCAGTTGGAGCTGTAAATAGTGTTAATATTACTGATGTGAAAAAGTATTAGTGGCTATGATAGTCACTTTTGTGCATTAGAGAACATTCACAGACCTCTAATTGATGTAGTAACCAGGACCATCTGGTTAACTGTATATCCATCACTGAAGAAAGTTGTCAATGTGATATTGTATTGTGTTCCTTCTTCCAGTCCAGTTAGATTATAGAGATTTTGACTAGTAGAGTAGTGTTTGGTAGTTTTAAAGCAGTCTGTATTGTTCGTATTGGAATAATCTATGGTAGTGTTATTAACAGTTTCAATATTTTCCCATGTTAGCATGATAAAGGTGTAGCCCACAGTTGTATTAATTACTATACCTAAAGAGGAGTAGATGAATAAATGTAAGAAATAGAATGAAGACTCACGTTGTGTTCGAATGACAATGGGGTCACTGTAAACGCCAATACCAGCAGAGTTCATAGCAGCTACTTTAATGGAATACACAGTGTAGGGGCTCAACCGAGATATTATAGTTGTTCTATTAGTAGAGCTGACAATACCTTTATAATACTTACGTTGCTTTGCTCTTTTATATATTATACTATAGCCTGTTAGTGGTCCGTTTTCATGTATACAATCAATGGGATTCCATGAAACAGTAATACTAACTGGACTTATTGTTGTTGCAGCCACAGAATTGGGAGCTTGAGATGGCTCTGAAAGTAAATTAACACACACAAATGGATTAACAACTATATCTACTTACTGGCAACTTTTGTTGCTAGTGATGTGGAGTCTGTTATACTACTGATGGAGTTCCATGCAACTAGCATAATGTTGTACACACTATTCTGTTCCAGTCCTTTTAAAGCATACTTCAGTCTGCTAGAATCAAGGTAGTTGATACTATTGTTCTGTTGAGTACTAGGGCAATGAAATGATGTATTTCTTCTCCATGTCAAATTATACCACACATAGTTCCCAGCTGATGTCCAGGAGACAAGTGCAGAGGTAGAACTCACATTCACTACTGATAGTGTCACTACTTGAGCTGTTTCCATTTAAAAAAATAAAATAATATGTTACCATCTATATGCATGTGCCCTGCAATAAATTACATATTGGGCATCTTTGTGGACACTTTGTCAACACAGTGCAAGAATCACTCCTACATATGCCTTAAATATCGGCTTGTTATTGCTGAATACAGAGTATGATTGTATATGGAAACAATGCTGGAATCATGCATGTCCACCAAAATGCAATATACATCATTAAATAACAAAAATTAAATACCATTTGTTAAGTTGAAATCTTTAGCCTGATGTGATATGCGATTATATACTCTGCATTCATAATCTCCTCCAAAACTACTAGTAAGAGTGTGGTTGTACTCTGCTGTTGTTGAGTTTACCAACACTGACTTAGTTCCTTCAGTCAATGGTATTGAATATCTTGTCCATATGACAGTGGTGGCAGGTCCCCCAATAGATACACAGGTTAAGTTAAACAATTTCCACGGGTGATGTGGTTTAGAGGCAAAAATTGTTTTAATAGATAAGTGTCCTAAAACAAATGAGATATTACAAGTAAATAAAAAATTTCTTGAATTGAATAATTTCCAATGATATCATATATAGGGATGATGTAAAAAAGTAGGCAGCATAGGGATGTATTCCAATATTTTATTATATACGTCAGATACAATGAAAGTTTACTATAATAACTATGCATGATGCATATCGATTCTCATGCCTTGGAAATGCTTGTGCAAGCGTGCTACACTCATTTTGCAGCCTGGCAATTAATGCCAGGTGACTAAAATGTCCATAAGGCCATGCGTAATAGATTGTCTGTTTCCCGTCCGCGCCCGCGTCTTCCGAAACAGCCCGCGTCCCCACCCACCTTTTTGCCGCGACTAATAACGCGCATGCGCGTTAGCAAGAAGTTTGTCACGTGACTGCACATGCGGGCGATCGAGAAAGATGCTGCTCGGCGTCACTGTGTCAGTACAGCTTGGGCGTAGTTTGCTACCGTGGACTATCATAGA
>JAODVQ020454324.1:0-10509 GCA_025400075.2 Phenganax stokvisi
TTTTTCATCGCGCTCGTATTTGCTCATTTTTACTCCATGTGTTATGAAAAACATAACATTCGACAGCTAAAAGCCTGATCTTTCTAAATATTAAAAATTGCACCCATTTACCCAGTAATTAATGCACAATAACGTGCTAAAGTTGGATTACGTTTTTTTTGAGACACCCTGTATAATCGAAGAGAGCGTTATTTATAACAAGCGGAAGTTACGCAACTAGGCCAATCACGTTTCGTGCACAGCAACATTAATATGGTGGATAGCAATCCTAAACAACTACCACTCATGGCGTTGAAAATATTGGAACTTCTTTACGAACTTCGCACTATAGCCAAAACTATTTTTCAGATATTCTGAGTGGGGCTTCAGAAAAGCTAATTTACCCTCGGTATCCCTCAGTGATCAGCTTAAAACATTATGTACCTCTTGTTGCTGCTTTGTGAGTTATTCTGTATCCTAATCTGACGCCACAGTAGATGTACCTATACAGTAATTGCCAACACAATACGTCGATATATCTCTTAATAAACTTCACAATTTGAGCAAAGGGTTATTTATTTATTTGTTTTATTCACTATAAGTCGGATGTCTACTGTTTTTCACTGATATCGCTGGAAAATATCACGCTTCAATGACACTCCGTTGAAAAGATAAGAATATAAGAAACACTGCAACATGATAAACTCGGCCGTGTGAATCTTTTCCATTCATGGGCTATGCTCTGATAAACGCAGAAATCTCTTCGTTTTTACATCAGGCGTTAGATGAACTCCATGTTTTACCCAATTGATACTATTTGTCGCTGCACACTTCACTACACAAACTGGTAATGAAACCGCCGTAAATTACACCTATAGACAATGGAAGTGTTTCCAGCGGTGTTGCCAGGTCTGACGACTTTGTAAATGTCCCAATGACGCTCCAAAAGATCCTGAAATTGCGTGTTTTCGGGTAAAAAGTCCCAAGGTTCCCACTTTCGTCATCAGGCCTCTCAATGCTTGTCGAAACTTATTAGTACCCACTCACTTAGTGGGTACTAAGGGGCTTGTGCGGTCGTAAGGTTCATTTGTACAATCGCGCTGGCAGTTTAATACATTAAATTGATCAGCTTTAGTTCTACATCAGCTGAACACGACTACACAGCCCTATCGATTATTTTAAAGAAAATTAACATCGCATGTAATCACAAAACATCGCATATGTAATTATAAGTTATGCAACGACCAACATATTAACTTAATCCATTGTAGAACAGGTAGACTTTATAATTCATTTGTTCCGTCAAGTATTGTAGTCTATAACAACTCTTTACTATAAAATTTTTATCTATATGTTGTATAATAGTTTTCATATATTTCACACTTGTAACAAATTCTGTACAATTCAGCTTTGGCTGCTAATCAGATTTGGAGTTTTAAATAAACAAAAAAATGTTGATGCGATGACAAATTTGCAGCACAAAATAGAAATACTTTTTACAAACTTTTTACAATAAGATGGCGTTAAGTTTCAGTTTTCAAACAAAGTCTAATGACTTTTTTAGCTGTTTAGAAGTGAAAGGTCGACGACTTTCACTTCTCTATAAATTAACCAAACACTGAATTCTCTGCTTAAAAAGTTTTTTTTTCAAACTTGCAAATTATGGTTAAAATGTGGTTGTTAATATAAAACGTTTGGTGCTGATATCGCTGTGCTGAACGAGTATTATTTGTTTTACTTTTGAGTCAGCTTTTGCGGCCACGAAAATCATATATTTTCAGTTTTTTTTAGTTTTACATGATAGTAGTTTAAATACTACTTTTCGATTCTGGATCTTCGTTCCATCCAAAATTTTTCGGATACCAATCCTTGTTAGCTTGCTTCGGCATGTCCTTACAGGGCGCATTTTTTCCTTAGCACTTTAGATTATAGGCCTATACTCCATGGTATATGAGTAGAGAGACTGTAGTAATCGTGCAATACAGTTTATTACAGTCAGACTGAGTTAATAAAATGCTGGAATGCTATCACAAGATAGTTAGATTATTCACTAAAATATTTCTATCAGGTTGAGTAATTTTGATAATCCCAAGAAAAATCCCAAGGTCTAACTTCTGGGAATAAATCCCAACAATATCCCAACCGCTTTAAAAAATCTCAAGATCTTGGGATAAAATCCCAAGATTGGCAACACTGATTTCTAACATGGCGAGTTTAAGCAAGCGGCATTTTTGACAACACGGACGTCAACCGGAAGTAAATTTGACGTTTTCCACTAATCATAATGTTTGACCCAGTTCTTTGACATTTCTCATGCCGTACGTGTTGTCAAAACATCGCTTGCTTAAGCTCCCTAGTACGGAATTTCCTGTAAAAACTAGACCGATCATATGATTGGTCATGTCACACATCCTGTAAGAACTAGACTAATCATATGATTGGTCTAGTTCTTACAGGAAGTGTATCAACTTTTTGATGAAATGAATTTATTTGCTTGAGCAAAGGAATTGCTTCAATATTTTAGGAACACTTCTATTGCCACGACTGTAAGTATAGCTGATCCCGCATTACATAGTCCCCTTAATCTTACCTAAGATCGCATGATGTTTGAAGTAAACTTTTGCTCAGTTAAATTTTGAATGTTTAAATCAATCTGAGCTCTTTGTCTAAACTTTTAAGTGATCAAAGAGATCATTACGCAGTATGGGCGACAATTTATTCCCAAAAGTGTGGGGGGGGACGGATTCTTTGATTGAGGAGTCTGAGGTTTGTGGCCCCGGATACGTTTTGAATTTAGACACTCTTTAACGGCATTCCAATGTTTTTAAGTCCTTCTTTAACATTGCAATTAAAGTCATAATCATAAATGATTTAACTGAGAATGACAACCAATTTCTAAAATAAGCTAACATCTGAATTAAATTTGAATTTTTATGTCTAAATATATGCGATGTTGGTATTCGCTTCAATTAAAAATATTAAAACGCCGGGTTCATAAAATGAAGTATAATGTTTGAGTCCAACACAAGCGAGGCTGAATAAGTTTGAATTAAATCTTAATTGTCGTTATAGACATAAAGAAAACGAAAAATGCGGTAAAAAGTGGCGAGAGAGACAATGACATATTCACCCCCTACCAAACTGGCGAGGGCCTACCCTCTCCCCATCCAACCAGGACTGACGCACTTGTTTTGCGGTGAGAAGATTGAAAATAGAGCCACTGTTTCGAAGAAAAAAATTTTCTGGCCCTAACGTGGTTAAGTAAAATCATACACCCCCAATTAATTTTTAAATTTCTCATCGCAGAATGCAGTCCATGCAACAACATATTGATCGGAACAAGTCTTTAGGATTATTAGTAAACAAAAACAATAATGATCAAGTCATGAGTTTTGGAACGCTAAAAAATGAATTTGATCTTTAAGGTTTACGCCATATTGTACCAAATATATTGGACATAGAAAAATGCCTTTTGATTTTGGTACACACCTGCGATTATCTTCGAATTACATAGAACCTTGAGTAAGAACGAAGCAGAACCTTTTCTTGCTGACTGACTTGACTGACTTGCACCCAGCGAAATTCGTTCATTTGTACCCTTGTTGATCCCCAAAGAGGGAATTTGAATTTAACTGAAACAATACATTCTATAAAAAACAGCTTGACTTCGGTTTTGCTATGTGCTTTGGGAAGTTTTTGTAGTAAACATTTCGTAAATTTAACGCTGCATTCCAGCAACGCGTTCTTGATTCGCACTAAAACGCCCGTAAAAGTTTAAACTGCAATGAAACTTATCTTTAAAAAAACTACAGCAAACTGTTTAGAGCTTACAATTCTAAATATTCACGTGTCTAGTTTTTGGTGTATTTCAAATAGCTATAAAATTGTGAAAGATTTAAGCTTTCATTTGCGTGTGCGTACGATCTCAAAACACAAAACTCCATGGAATACAGTCTTTGGGGGGCCTTAATCTTGCCGGTCACACTAGTACGGCTGGCACTGCATGTATATATAAATAAAGATGCACCGTCGTTAAATTATAGCGAATACTTTAGTGAGAGGATCCCAACATGCAAGTGGCTCCAATTAGCTTACAGACTGCTAAAAGTTCGCTTAGTAATTAAACTGGTTCTGGCTCCTCCACTTTGCAATTGCATGGTACTACATTTCGATAGACTTTAAAAAGAATTTAAATACCTAGCGACTCGAAATGAAAAGAGATTCACAATTTTTTCAGAAGACCGCCGCTTTGTTCAGGATTAATTTTGATAAAAGGTTATCAGCGCATCAGAAATCCACTGTTACACAATTGGACAATACCAATTAGCCTGACTCACGCTATGCGACAAGGTCTTAAAATGCACCTCTCTCGGGTGCCAAATTAATTGTTTTTTTGCCGTCATTTTCTATCAAGAACGAAGTTATTGACTTTTATTCTTGTTCAGTAACAATTGTTTGACACTTGCTATACCTTCATATTTAATTAAAACCTTCATATTTATTAAAAGTTTGGATGACATTGCGGAATTTTGGACAGGCGCCGATAATATGCAATTTTAATCTCGTATATTGTCTCAGCATAAATATCATAATTTAGCGCTGAAATTTTACGCAAAGATAGCAACTGTCTCGGGTGTACCGAAAAACAAAATATTTCATTAAATTTTCCTTTAAAATATAACACAATTACATAGATTCCACCATCCTGTAATGAAAACCTATAAATTCAGGGAAAGTCATCAGAATATCTGTAACTATGATTTTTCAACTCCTGTCAAACTGAGAGGAGGCGAGGACTGTAGGATGTAAACGTGGGCTGAGAGAGAGAATATCCAGTAAAAGGTTCTAGTCGACAAGATGAAAAAAACGATAAGATCTTTGGCGGTGACTGACTGTGTAGATAGTGGAAAATAAAAACTGCAATAAGTATGGGTTTGTGGCCAAGAAGCTACCTGTAAAATAAAAACAGAACTTCGAAGTTTCGACGAAAGGCCCTTCGAAGGGAAGTTGCTTGACACCCACACTAGCGGCCACCCCTCAAGATTTTACCACTGTTTGATATAGGAAATTCTTGCCATCTCTGGAAAAGCGGACTATAATGCCTAAACTATTCCGTGGGAGAAATTAATTAGTGTTATAACTATAGAACATGGGAGTCGGGAATTGTAGTTTTTAGTCAAGACATGCGATAAAGTTACATTTTACCCCTTTTGAGGGGACATCCCGGTACCAGATCTACTAGAAAACTTCTAAATTGAACTTAGTTAGTGTGTTCTTAATATAGGAGAGAGACTGAACGAGAAAAATCCTTAAAACTGTAAAAGGGATGCTATAGTAACTATCAAAATTCACGTGATGAACACATGCCATGCACATGCACTAGAGTCTAGCACCATGGGTAGCGCAAAATAAATGTAACAGGATAGCAGAAATTAGAGACACTCCTGCACTGCTCTTGACGAAGCACGGACGCACGAAATTACTAAAATCAAGGATTAATAGAAAATTGAAACACAAACTGCTGTGTGTCAGTGTGATTACTAAAAGAGCTGTCTCCCTAACGACTCCGACAATCCTGCAAGAATACTGGTTTACAAGAGCGGAGAAAGGGGTTGTTTTACAAAACTAATGGGGGTGAGATTGTGGATCAGAAAACCAGTCGATAAACGGAGCAAAGACTTTTGTTCTTTGAAAACAGCTCTAAAACAGTAATTGGGTATATAAAATAGCTTCTGGAAGACAATTAGAAGATTTCTAAATTTCCAGCGGTCTATAATCTTTTTGCTTGAGAACAAAGTGAATTTGTTGGGAAATTCTGAGGTTGTTTTTTTATAGACCCTGTAGACTGATCTTTGCGTTGAGCTAATGCAAAACCCGCATGCGTCGACAAAAAAATCCCCAAGACTGTTCAGTTTCATTGTTATTCAAGGCTAATAAAAAGAGAAATAGCAGTTTGCGTGCGCAGATGTCTCGCTTCATTACATTTTCGTATCAAAGAATAGATACAAAAGTTTCCATACGAGAATGTCTAATTTAATGGGTCAGTGATTACAATGAAGTTCGTCAACTAAAAATTAGTCAACCCACGCTGCGAAAGTTTTACTCATATATAAGTTTTGTTGTTTTTTTTATGTAAAATTTCCAACTCCATCCAGGTTATGGTAAAGATGATGAACGCATAAGACAAACAGTGTTTCCAAAGTTGTATAGCCGGACATATTAAGAGTAGAAATAAACCTAATTTACCAAAGACGTGTAGGAAACAAATATTTATGTATAATTATGTTTAAATGTGCACGCTTTGACGTATAGTATAGAGCATCCGTCGTTTTGACTCACTTAGCCTTAACAATGAACTTTCCTTTTCGTCCAATAAGTAAAGAAGGGGCCGATGGTACTAAAACTTCCTATCTCATTTTCGCTCGAAGGGTATTTAAACAGCTGCTCAATTGGTCATGGTTGTTAAACGAGGAGAGGCTGTACGAACGAAAGACAAGATGAGAAATAAGCAGATTTTTATTGTTCCTAGGGTCTTTTTTCGGCAATAAATTACTGACTATGTGGAAAAGATAGATAGTGTTTTACTTTATACGACTTAGTTGAACTTTAAGTATCTTATCAAGTCTACTTAATTGGCGCTTGACTTCAAAACTCAGTTTGTTTATATCTGTGAGATAATTTATGTCATTATTTACCTGCTTCAATTTGTTAACCAGCTCTTCATTTTCCTCTCATTTTAACTCAAGACATTTTTCTACCTAATTTATTAACTTCTCGACCGTTTCTTGTTTCAAGGTCCGTTAATTATTTCCTGTTACTGGTTCTTGATTGCGCATGCGGTTGTTTCGTTGGAGTTTCGATTCTCTTCGTAGACGTATACACGGACACGTTTTCTGCATGATGTTCATATGCAGCTCCTTTCCTTTTCAACTTCTTTTCTCTTTTGGTCGATGAACTGTGCTCACCGAAATCTATCTCTTCTTTTACAAGTATCCAACTTTCTCTCTTTCTTCGGGAGTTTTGGATGAACGTTCACCAACGTACAAACCTCAGAAATTCCGTAACATCCTTGGTGACAAAGCGCTCATAAGTCCAAACTTTATGTTTTTATAATTAGTAAATAACTAGACATTTAGTAACAGTACTCGGGCAAAAAAGCTGCAAAATCACTGGCTTCACTATCGCTGTCAATGAAATATCAAGAAGTGTTGGTAGAACAAGATTTATCATCACCATTATTCTCAGATTTTGGAGGCGGTGGTAATGGTGTGATATCAATGACATCATTGACATTATCAGCAGAAACATTCAAAGGGACAAATACCATTATTAACTAAATTTCGATCGTGGCAAAAGCAAATACATTTATCTTGGAATTTCTCATTCCTTCGGTGACATTTTTAAAACTTGATTCCATCGAATAAGTCTTTCAATATCTGTTTTTAACTCTTTCACATTATCTACCTCAAAACCTATCGCTTGAATTTTTTGAAATTGGACAGAAAAAGGAGGTAAATTTTCAAAACCCGGGGAATTTTCTGAAAAGGCACTAGTGCATGCTACACCCATAACGATTTTTGTAGAATGGATTACTCCTTGCCGCTCTCGTCCTATCGAATGGACTGAACTTTGCGCTCAAATATTTGCGAATTTTTGCCGTATTTTATGAGTTGCATTTTTCTCGTTTTAAAATGAATGTTTGCTGTTTGTAGGGTTGAAATGGCCGGATTATATGGAATGCGACTAACCAAGAAGGGGTCAGCTGGTAGTAGGATAAACTGAAAGCAAGGTAGTTTTATTAGAATCGGTGGGGACCGTTCACAACAGTACAACATCATAAATTATGAAACCACTCATAAATCGCTGGTCCCAGTGTATGTCCAACATAATTACGACAGCCCTGCCACAATCGTTTGTGATGAAAAACTGCAATATGGCATGAATAACGGCGTGTTCTTTTTGGTGTTGCATGATAAGAGCCAGACTCCATATACTGGGAATTATGTTGACCTGTCATGGGCAGCAGGGGACTATCTTCGGACCTACTCAAAATAATCGAACTTTCCGCATTGAAAAACATATTTTGTAATACTCAAACATATTTCTACACTTGTTTAGAAGAGGACGGTGTTAGTGAATGTACTTAGTAACTGAGAAACGTTAGCGAAAATATGATCATAGAGTCAAAATAAGCATGATATCCTCAATAAAATTGGAACCCAAAAAAGCTTGTTCCAGTTTCACATGTAATTATTATGCAGTGTCTCAAAAAAGGAACCTAAAATATGCACGAATCTCAAACTAGTTTGACGCATTTCAAACATTTATGGAAATAACATCATAGAACGTAAAAATATGGAAGGTTCCTTCCCTGGAAACTTTTTGATAATGCGCTTTCCGAAAATTTTGCGCCGCATTCTTGTAATTTTTGGTCAAAAAGTGGTCTGTGTTTATAAATATGTAGTTATGAACAAGAAAATTGTTTTTTGGAAATTCAGGAGGGGAAAGATATATTTTACCCTAGGATCACGGTTGGTCAGCGTTACTTCCGCTGAAATTAGGGAAGTTGTCGCCGGGCATGCGACTGCGTCAGCATCCGCCATCTTTTTGGCTTCACTTCAGGTTCACGAGGACGCTCTCCAGGTATTGTATAGCTTAGTGCTACGACCGAGGTGCAATATCAGAGCAAACTTAGTGCGAGAAAGTGAAAAAATTTCGATCGTGATCGAAATTTATTGCAATGCGCTACGATATGTATAAAATGAAAACAAACTACCAGTGCATGTGCAACCATGCACGGCACTGTCGTTTTGCGTAGGGAAAATGGTGGAGAAATGAAACAACAAAAGGAAGCGATTATCGATACTTTTTGTAAAGTTGCGAAACGCTGTCCGACTCTGTGGTTGTAACCGATGGCCTTATTCAGAAATTTCTTTCCCTTTGCTTTTTCTGCCGAGGACGAACTGAAACTACACTCAAAAAAGCTGTAGCGGCAATGTCAGCTTTGAGTTCATCCACCATATTATAAATGAAGCAAAAATACCAAACCTTTCAACATTTACCAAGGTTTTTCACCAACATTAAGTAAACAATTTTCAACATCTTTCAGAAGGATTTATCACTCGCAAAAGGAGCGAAATTGCTATGAACTATAATTGCTGGCTGTTTACTCAGGAGATTTTACCCAAATACACAAAAAATTGCTAAAAAGTTGCTTGTGCCAACGGAACCAAAGATACTGAATTACAGTTTTGAATCAATGAGCGTTGTTATAAGATTAAGAGATTCAATTTTTGTTTGAGACAAAGTATATTTAATTCTCCACCGCGAATTTGACAGCCCCACCTGCTCCACCATAGGCACCACCAAGCGCTACCCCAGCAGCAGCACCAGGCGGACCCCCTAAAAAGAATCCAATTACTCCACATACTGCCGCCCCAACACCTGCTCCTCCGCCCACATCTGAAAAAACTTTATTCTCCAGTTCTTTATATTCTTCATCGGTGTCCAAACTAGGTGCTACGTATCGAATCCAGTCAATTCCCTTCTTTGCTATGGCTGGTCCTGCCCAAGCAGCAGCTAGCGCTCCTACAGGATTGACCTCCGCAGCAGCCAATGCTGCTGCATAACCATACAATTGCCAAGTGTCACACAAAGCCTCCAATGTCTTTTCACAGATCTCAAGAGCTCTTTCAGCATCTGGGTTTCCCTTGAAACCTACAGCAGAGGTAAAAAACAATTACATCAATAACAGTAATAGTAGCAGTGCCACTAAAAGTGAAAGTGTCATAATCACAAATATCATATCATCACTGACAGTAACAGCAAAAACAAAAGCAACATCGTCAATCGCAGCGACAGCAACCTTTACAACAGTAATACAGTATCAAAAATTCTGGAGTTTTAACTTAAAATCCAGTTTACTTACTAACCATTTCATTTTAAAAGCTGGTTTTAATACAGTTTGAAAACCTGTTCGTTTTCATTTTAAGGGTTTACATTATCTGTTGCTTTACTGCAAATTATTTGCTGAATAGGATAACCATTAATTAATTTAACAAAGTAGGTCTTTTTATGATTCTGGCCATATTATGCAATTTTATCACTTTACGTATCATTCGTTCTGAAATCACTTTTAAAAGAATTAAGATTTTCTTGAATAACTCAATACTGTACCCTCTATCGTAAGATAAACATCGCCATAATTATATACAGTCTATGAAGGCGCACGAAACGTTTAATTCTTTTGAATATAAACAATCTGTAGCGTATAATGTGCTCACAAAGTCTAAAAGACAACATCGGAACAAGTTAGATAGTTATGATAATGTAAACTTGTTTGCGCAAAAATATCATGACTCATGATGGATCTGGGTCGCACCCTTTTGGCAGCCAAGCTATAGGAAACTTTAAAACACATGCGGGTACGGTCCGTGTGTTGTAAGCACTGAGCTACATAATATACCTGGAGAGCATGCTCCAATCTTGCTTCAGTCAAAAAAGTGAAGCCAAAAACATGGCCGAATTTGA
>JAODVQ020454430.1:0-10508 GCA_025400075.2 Phenganax stokvisi
TTTATATCTGCTAATCGATATAAGACGCAGTCTTGAATTTGTGCATATCTCACCTATGATCTAATTGAGAAGAATGACTGAATCAGTCAGTTGGTGTCTGTCATTTTAACACGGTTCATTACAACGGGGAAACTGTGGGATATTTCAGTGCAATCTAGGTATAAATATGAATAAGTTTGGACACAATTACGGTGCATCGAGTTACAACTAGGTACAACTTTAAGTTATATTAAGTACAGCTTGCTACAGCACAGGTACAATTGGGTACATCATTGCTAAAGGCATGTTGTAGAGTAGCATCTTTACTCTAGGGGTGGGACATATGAACAGAAATTGAAATATGTTCACCACTCTCAACCAATTGTTGGATATTGATTATAAAAGTATGCCAAAGGTTAGTTATGTTGATGTATATTTACCTGTTACAACCCAATGTGCCCCAGTGACCTATTTTATCATTTAGCTCCATCTTACATCAAATGATTTTATTCGATTGGGCCAGACTCTTGCTACAAAATGGGTTAACAAAGCTATTTGCCAATTTCTCTAGTTAAGCCATGAAGTAGTGGCGCCAGATGATATTACTTTATTTTTCTAGGGCAAGTTTTTTCTCATATCGGAATCATACAATGATGGCAGTTTTCTTATTCACCATTTTCTTAGTTTCTATCTCAAAGGTGCTCATATTTCCTCATTTTCACTATCATGAACCATTCAATACAGAGTCCAATGATTGAAAGTTGTAGATTTTCTCTGGGTACACTGGTTGTAAAACTATCTGAAGTAATCTATTTTATCTATCTAATCTATCTGTTATTGCCAGTCTATTCGGTTATTTTCATGTCAATGGTTCATTTAAGGTGGACACAGTGTCTGCTTTGTTGGATTGGCCCAATCTTTCACACATTACAGCAGTGTAGCTCAAAAACTGGTGAGTTTACACTAGCCACATGTTCTATCAAGCTACAAGGTCTGGGATTTGATTTGCCTGAATGGGTTTGACACATGTGGCAAGATTATCACATTTTTCATAGGGAGTTAACCTTGGTGGCCATCTACAAAGTGGCAAGCTAATATTTATTGAAGGATTAAAATATGCTGTCCAGAGTATGAAACATGAGAGGAAAGAATCGACACTTGAATCTCAAAAGAACCCATTCACTGGTTTAGCAAACAGGTGTGATGTGTGCTTAATTAAACTCGAGTTTTTGAATAGTTTTGTGATTGGTTCAAAAGAAACGAATTGACAATGGTTATTGCAAGATTTGGATTAAAAGGACTCCTTTTATATGAGATTCAGCAAAGTTTTTGTTTTGCAGGAATCCAAAGTTTTCCCTAAAACAATTTTACGAAACAATACGGAACGAAGTTTTCAAATTCGAAAATGACCAACCATTTCTATTGCTGATTGATGACATTTCCCTATTTCTTACCCTGGGAATTTCAAGCACGGATGTTCAAGATTTTATTCAATATTGTTTGGTCACTCTTTGTGATCCCAAAAAGGTAGGAAATAACCGATAGTTTGACTATAACCATGACAACTGAATCTGCAATGCTAAGTTTTAAAGATATTAAATATTGAATTGTTTAGACTTTGACGGATATTCATTTCCAGGCCCACAACTGGGATTAAGTTAGTGAATTTTTGTTTAGGCCGGATGTTTAGTGTCTCTCGCACATGCTGATCAAGACCAAGGTGACTCCGACGAGGAAATCTTGGAAAAATATTTGGTCTATAAATGCAACACGCAACTTCACGTCAAGGGACTGAGCACGGGATACTGTAAAGAAGTACACGGGCAGGTAAAGTATTTGTACTACCGTAAACGCTCGTTTTAGCGCTGCTCCCAGTTAAGCGCCGCTCCTGATTAAGCGCCGCACGGAGGATGAGAAAAGTTTATTAAGCGCCGCTCCCAATTTAGCGCCGCACCTTCGCAACTATGGGTGCAGCGCTTAACTTGATAGGCTCCACCGCTCAAATAATTGACACTATATATCAGGCAAACAGTTGACACTATAAATCATGGAAACAGTTTTTGTTAATTCGCTAGGTTTTTGAGGAATAAAAGTTGTTGGAGTGAACCTTTAGTCTAAAATTATTTAATAAGCGCCGCATCCGGTTAACCACCTCTCCCAATTAAGCGCCGCGCTCAGAATCAGAAAAATTTAATAAGCGCCGCGGTGCTAAAACGAGCATTTACGGTATCCCTCCTTTCAGAGAAACGCGGTCGATGTACTACACACTAGCAAGTGAACTCGTCAATGAAAACGAGCTCATTTGAAAGTGGACGAAACTAGTAATATATTACATTTCAGCTAGAAATTATTGATCACGAAGTTGCTACAAGAACAGGCCGACCATCAGCGAAAATTGTCCAGTACAAAATAACAGATAAAAATGTGACATTCTTTGCTCCCGGAAACTCCGCGTCGGTTCTTTGACCTGATGTATTGCAGACGTATTATAGATCGGAAATAAACTAGATTAGCTCAATATTAACGAGTTTATCCTAGCATTTGACTATGACAACTTGGCTAGAATGCAGTTTGGCGGACACCAAGGTTAGGACTGGTTAGGATTAGGGTGGGATTGTGAGCTGCTCGGCGTTTTTAATCTAATCTGTGTTTTGGGTGGTCAGCAGCATGAGGTGTCCGCTCTAAAGTTAGTCTAAACCAACTGCAGTAGCCCCTTACAACTTTTACGTCACGCAAGTACTGAGTTTCAATGTATTATAAAATGAAACGTAGCTAGACCTTGTTTGTTATTTAAATACAATTTTATAAATATTGTCTATTAATACGCTCACGTGGTGCATCAGTAAATTTGGATGAGAACTAGATTTCATTAAATGAATGGAAATATGGTCGATCTATCTTTTTGTTCACGTTTGCTAAGATCTAACTCAAAAGACCTAACTTAGACCATGCTCTTTTCGCCGCAAATCATGTTTTTTCATTTCTTCATAATCGTTATCGTCATTTTCTTTCCAAATTCCAACCTTAGCTTCATACAGACACCATGAAGTCAACTGCTTTATTCTCTCATTATCAAGAGAGCCATCATCAGCCTCGATGTAGTCTCGAAATCTAGAACCCAGTTCCAGCTCGGCCAACCTAGTCACGACCGTGTCATTAAAATTACGAGATTCCAGCCCTGACATCTTCACATTCCAGTACACACGAATCCGGTTATTAAAAGTAACGTAAACTAAACACGGCATTGATCTTGTTCTGGACTTCTCTGATTTGGACTCTTTTGATTCAGAACTGGAATCTTCAACACTTCGCGCATAATATCCAGCACAAAAAGCAGAGATGTCTTCACCAAATTTGAAATTCACGATGTTCTCATACTGATCCATAACAAAAGTCTCGCCATCCCAAGAACAGAAAATGATCTCTTCTTTCCCGTCTCCTAAAATTGGAAAATTTTAAATTTCATTAATTTTCCAGGTACGGAACAAAAAGACGGAACAAAGACTTTGGTCAAGTCTCCAACCCATATCTCCAATGCCGGACTATGTCTTCACTGTGCTCAAGTTTGCATCAACATAAACAAAATGATAGCACGAAGATATTTTCAAATCAGATCTCGAATGATTTTGATTGAAAAGTATCAACAACCTTATAGACAAGTTTACCTGTTATATCGAGTTTTTGGACTGTGAAGAAATTATGATGAAAGTTCATGGACCAATACATTTTCTCGTCTTTGACAACAGAGAGCATTCCATTCAGGGTGCACATAGCAATGAAGTTTGTTCGCCTTGAGAGACTGTTACACCAACTGATTGCGTATGTTGGGACACTGGACGTTTCGCTTCTTCGAGATAAAGGATGTTGTGTTCGGCTGTTATCTATGCTTGAGTAGCAATCCGTAAAAGAAACGGTTGAACTCTAAATATGAACGCAAAGCATGGCTTATTTCATAGATTTTTACGCAGCGTCATTGATCAACTGTTGCTAGTAATACAGTGGAAAACCTGACCTAAATCAGCTATACTTATAATGAATAGCTCTATCAGATCTGAAATGTTCTTCCTAGAGATCCAGGAAGAGTAAGAAGGAAATATAAACTAAACTAATCATATTCTATCAGTTTCAAAGAGTTCTTTCTAGAGATCCAGTAAGAGTCAATTCTTACTGATACACTGTTACTACAGGAAGAAATCTAAACTAAATATTTTGCTGGGTAGCTCTATCAGTTCTGAAGTGTTGATCCAGTATCACTACAGAAGATATTGTATCTACTTGACTGAGCGCTGCGGCGCCCTTTAAATTTTCAGTGCTTCAGATGCGGCGCTTATTCGGGGACGGGTGCTCAGTCGAGGGCAGCGCTCAAACGAGTAAATACGGTATGCTGAACTATTTTGTACCTTTTGTATCACTCTCCTAGTTTGCATTTGAACATTCTCCTTAATTGTATCCTCAGTGCAGAACAAATAAATGTATGCTGCCCCTGGTTGGGATACCAAGATAGCTGGAGATGTACCACTGCGTCCTTCAATTACAGACAATGTTTCCACCTGTCCTGCCAATTTCCACCTTTTCACACAGATGAATTTTCCATTGAAAATATCTGAGTTGCTCGAAAAGTTTTTCTGAGGTTCAATATTTTCTGCACCAGTCTCTCCACTAGCTCCATCTTCTTCACTATTTTTGCTTAAAAGTCTCTTCAAAACTTTAGAGCCTTGTTTGATAGGACTCTCAGGTGGTTGTTCTAGTGTTTTGATGTCGTATGATTCTGTCATGGTAAAGATTGCTTGGATTAAACAATGAACAACGCAGAGGGTGCACTTTACGACCATCACAGGAAAACTGATTGCGCAAGCGATTACAACCAATAAAGCAAATATACTATCGAGAAATTGCAATCAAGATGCCCAAAGAAGCGTGAAGAGTTGAACTGGTTAGAGACCGTACCACTATGCCTGCTCAAACATTTTTGCTTTAATGGAATAATTGACCTTTACTCATTGTCACTCAATCCCTGGTAGAAATCCTGAACAGGATCCTATAGGATCCTGCAAGATCCTATAGGATCATGTTAGGATCCTGAGGTTAGCAGGATATTGAGTAGGATCCTACTCAGGATATCTACCTGGCATGTGTTATTCGTGGGTTAACAAGAGACACTTGCAGAAATTTTTATGAACTTACAAGTACAAACCTTTATGTGTTGCATCTCTGACCCACTTAAAAACTCGCACAACTCTATCAGTTGAAGCAATGACTAATTCTTTCCGGCCATCACCATCAACGTCTGCAACCATCACAACTTTGCCATTGGTCGGAAAAGATTGATGGTACGTTGAAATAATGTCACTATGCTGATGGCAGTCTTCACCGTTATCATGTGGTGCCTGAGGTGATGGGTGAATCTTTTACATAAAATAGATTTATCAAGCTTTGCTGGCAATGAATAACAATCAAATTTAGGGAAGTGACTTACATTCTTTCCAAAGCACATCAAATGACACCACCCTTCAGATGTAATAGAGAATATCACATTTCTACCAATGTTGCAGACATCATCAATCGCAATGCATGACACCATACCCAATCCTTGATATTGTTGCCATGGTTGTGCATTAGAACCTTTAAATATGGCCAAATCACCAGTAATATTAGCAACAGTTAACTCGCAGGCACCGTCATTGTCAACGTCTCCCAATGCTATCGCTCTTTCTAAAATGTTGCCATTGAACTCAAATTCCAAATACTCCACAAATGATACCGACCGCATCGAACTTGTCAAACGGGGAATTCCAGTTGATATAACCAGTTTGGATTTCCAAGTTTTCTCTGCAACCAGTTTCAGCCTGTTTGTATATAATTACACTATCATAGCAGAACTCATCTGATTTAAGATAAAGACAATATTAAAACTTTTATGAACAATGTGATTCGATAGACCAAAGCCGTATAAACAACATTTTATAAATCATTGGTGTACACCAAAAGAAACTGTTATTTAAAATGTAGCATTCAGCTTTTCCACAATTCAATTTTCTTTCGATTTGCCCAGCTTAATATAACTAACGGTCGACCAGCTTTCTTTCATCATTATTAATTGATATTATTATTTTTAGCGATGTAAGTTACTCAGGGGGGGTGTGTATTAGTGAACGTGGCTTTCAGATTGAGGAGAAATTCCACAATCGACTTGATCCTAAACTTAATCCAAACTTTATTCTTGTAAAATCTCTTGTGGTTTGTATTGAATCTGTTCTAAGTGTCGTAAATCTTGCAAAAAATAGTTCTAGTAACTGTTATTTTTAGTCACAGAAGCATTAAGTGAAACATTTATAAAGTAGAGCAAATTGAGATTAGGATTATAGATTGATAATTTAGGTAGAATGTGGGTTAGATTAAGGATTACTGAACTAATTACAAACATGCTGTAAGAATTTTCCCTGAGAACTATGGCCAAATGGTGCAGTTATTGCCAACATATGTTGGACTTCAAAGTCGCACATACCTCATTCAAAAGTTTTCATTAAAATCTCGAGATTACAAAGAGATTAAAAGGCGATAAGAGCAAATCAATCAGTGACATCCCCCGGGAACAACGATCAACTGTGTGCGTCGTGTGGCGGGCTTTTGTTGTCTTGAATAAATTTGATCTAATATTCGTATTCGTATTGCAAATCGAATTGTTTTGAGAGCTGTAAATGTAACCTAAGCTAACCAAGTGGACGGGAGGCCATATATCCGAATAAATTCTCGAAATCTGGTTGGCAGAAGCGATGAGCAAAGTTGAAATATCTCAGGTGCGTTTTAGCATTGAATTTTGGAAATCACGAGCAGACGTGACGCGATCAATTGTTTACATCGCGTTTCTGTCGCTTTCCTAGCATCATTTATTTGCTCCGTTCCTCAAAATGTGTTCAGATTTCAAGCAATGATATTCTTTTAATCATTAATAGAGTCTAAGCAAGCTTTTGAGCTGCTAAACTGTCTCTGATCATTGTTTTGCGGTACGTTTTCTTGCTTACCTCGTCAATCAATGTTTGAAGGAGAAGCTAATCTTGTTGCTTTCAAGTATCTGTTCAAATTTGCGTGAAATTTGGTCGCATTATGGATCTGTTTATGTGAAACGTCGAATGCTAAAATAGTAAATTTATTGAAAGGTTGTAAACTATGCGAATTATCACGCGCAGACATGTCGATTTCATTGTTCTCATTCCAGAACGAATTGACAACATTCCAGAATTTCGGATCGTGTGACTTGCACACAACGCATTGTTAAATCAATGATATTCACGTTAAAATGCATTAAAACGGCATTGAAGATTTGATTCAAGTTCTTCTGTAAACTTTGCTTTATCAATAAGGCCAATATTTCACGGATAATGTGTTCAAATTCTTTTCACAAAGTCAAGAGAGCTAAAGGTTGTCAAGTGCACGAGGGCGTGATTGTGTTTTGGCTTTTTGCGGAATTATCAAACTCGCTTGCATTTCACTGTTGCGCAATTTCACCTGTAGTATAGGTCTAAAGCAACAGCATTGCTTTTAGAGTCATTCAGTACTTGGGTCCTTGAGCTATGATCACAAATTTAAACCTCGCAAACACCGGTTAATCTTGTCTCTTTCTGCAAGAGACTTATCTAATCTTGTATATAGACGTCATGTCTAGGCAGTAAATTATTAATGCATGTGCGTGTTGTGGAATCAAATATGAGTAATAAATAGCGCTGACTTATTGTGGCAGAGTAAAATCGTTTGAGATAACGCACAGGTTGATTTTTTTCATGTGAAAATCAACAGTTTGTTCTCTTCAAGCGTTTTATGACTTCATTTACTCTAGCGTACGCTGGACAAGTTTGCTTTTTGGAAAATCAGTCCGTTTTGGGTTAAAATGCTCTTCGTGATACAATTGAAAGGTTTAGAAACGTTTTATCCAATATTGACTTGTAACCCATTGCTCTCATGCAGTGCCACTCAGAATCACTTGGAGCAAAAATATTATTTGCTCTGTTTTTTTGCCTTCTTCATTCTGTCTACCGTCTACAATCATATAAAGTGTGTTTTGGAAATTTAAGCATTTTTACAGGAAATTTAGTTTTTCCTAGCTTGCTGATTGGTGAATTTAAATTTAGAACTTTTTTATTACACGTTGCTATAGGTTACAGAAATTATGTGATGCGCTGAGCCATATAGGTTATCTGGACAACTAATTAATTACTGGGCTATGTATGATATCTGGACCACTAAGTCTTCTGCCACTGAGCTATATAGTTTATCTGGGTTAATTTTCTGAATTGTGGAGTCTGCCCAGGTTGATTTTAGGGTATCTAAGGATCTTTGGGGTTTGCAGCAAAGTTGAGAGACCGAATATTTTTGCAGTTTCCAATCTTTTGTTTTAAGAGTAGAATGATATAGATACAATTTCCCACCTGATAATCTTGAATTTTTGACGACCTTTTAAAACAATTTAGCTACGCAGTAACTACGTTTTAGAATAACTTGTTTATTGAGTGTGCAGAGAAACAGAGTAAATTTTATCCTAAAGGTCAACGTGGAAGACTACAAATTAGACAAAAGATTTGAATAATTAATGTCTAAACTGCTGCTAATTATGCATTCTAAACGATAATTAGAATCAATAGCAGATTTAGTCGTAAGCTAATTTTGACACAAAAAAGGCCTTAAAAACTAGTCGAAAAATCTTTTCGCTTACTAAAAACTACTAAATAGTATCTCCAGTTTTGTTTTTTAAAAAAGCGTGTAAGTTTGCTTCAGATTTTGGCGAAATAGTCTTTTTTGTGTTTTTTCTAAGTGGTTCGCTTAGATCCGTTGAGGTTGATGTTTTGTAATTTTTTATGAGCAAGCTATTTTTTTTGTTAAATATTTATAAGATAACGGAGTAAATTTGAGAACACATTGTATTGTAAGCGCTCGTGAAAACACCGCTTTTCTTTGGGAAAAACATCCAAAATGGCTCTGCCAGAACCTTTATGTTTTCTAACAGAGGTTTGTAAGCTTTGCAACTATAAAATTTTAGCTAGCTACATATTTCGACGTATACCCGGGCTTTGTAAATATGTCTTTTGAAAGTATGGACGAAATTAATCTGCTGCTGCTGTTGTTGTTGATTTTGGCGAACATGAGTCTTAATAGTTTTTTTTATCAAACCATTTTTTCTATCGATTCTTATCCAATGAAAGGCGAACGACTCCTGTAATGTGGGACAAATATATCGTACTTTGTGCAAATTAGCTACATAGCTTGTATTCAATCTGTGTCATTTACGTACCATTTGCTGAAAATTGATTTAGCGTACAATCATTGCCATAGTTCTATCGTAAATATAAAAATAAAAATATAAGGAGGATTTGCGGAATTTTTTTTGTCTTTTTTGTCTTTATGTTTTTATTCACACAATTGTTTCCAACGAACTTTCTTTTTTACAAATGTCTTTCATTTGTTCTTGTAACTGTAGGAAGAAGTTGGACTACTCCGGGCAGCCCGTGCAGGAAACTTGGAGAAAATAAAGAATTATTTGAATCAGAATGTTGATATCAATGTGACAAATTCTGTATGTTGATGTTTTTAGTATTATCATGTCTTGACCATTACGTGTTGTAAGTCTAAGTGTCTGCAGAGAGGGAAATATTATATATACCTTTTCAGACTGGTTTAAACTCGCTTCACCTGGCCTCAAAAGAAGGTTTTGTTGACATCGTAAAGGAATTGATCAGCCACGGAGCAGACGTTAACTCCAAAACAAAGGTTTGGTTTTTTTGTTTATAGTGAAAGCAGGTTAGACGGAGGGTTGGTGGTTTTTGCTCAATTGGTCTTTTCTTGCTATGCAACCAGGCCTTAATGTCGCCATATTTAGCTGGGTGTTAATATAATTGAGCTAGACACATTTTATTTCATTAAAAAGAATTGAAACAAGTTTCTCGTTTTTCAATTAACCTGAGACTGTTGCTAAACTTGTTTGAAATTTCAGCGCTAGAAATCGAAATTTTGCCAAGAAAATTCTAGATTAAAAATTCTTATTTTCGGCGCGTATTTACGTAGAAAAATTTGGCAATTTCAATCCAAATGTTTAACAAAGATATGGCGAGGAATAGTGAAACAGTTTTTAATAAGCATATAATTCTATATCGCTTCTTTTGATGGAGAATAAACGGTCAAAAACAATGATTTTGCCTCCCAAAAATAGCGGATATTAAGGCCTGGTCGCATAGCGTGAGAAAACCTGCACAGAATAAAAGCAGTCTAGACCCTAGGCCTCTTACGCGCAGTGTCAAGCGACAATGTCTAGTTTATTCAGAATAAAAAAAATACTTTATTTTAGAATGCTTGAAATATTAAGGTTATTCGCCCGCGCATATTCGATCCTGCGGTCATCTTGTTGGGAAACTCCATTCTAGACGAGAGAGTTAGTTTGAACTATGTTTCAAAAGGCTGTTTGCCTGTGTGTACGGCCGTCAAGAACAACTTGTTCGTCGTACACACGAGCAAGTGAACTCGTCAAGAAACTTGTCAAGGAA
>JAODVQ020454642.1:0-28922 GCA_025400075.2 Phenganax stokvisi
GATGTCGTCAAGGAAAATTGTCAAGGAAAAATTGTCCGTCTGTACGGGGCTTTAGACCAAATTGATTGGTCAATGAATGAGGAAGTTAGGAACTTTGTAAAGAAATTTTCAGAGTATATCGGGAGAAACTCCTTTAAGTTAGGATTAGGAAATGAAATATTCCAAATTTTTGGGAACGCCTTCTATTTGCACGACTATGTATGTTTGTAAAAAGACTCACCTAATGTCAGAAATATTGGGTTCCTCATGAAATTCGTTTTGATTTGTTAAATCTTCTTTCCCCAGCCCCAAACTAAAGTTTCTTTTACTTGGCAGCTTCTCTTGCAACCTTTGTGCAGTTGACGTCTCATAAACACAGTTTAAAGCAGGTTTTTTAAAACATTTTAAACTCAAACCAACACGCTTTCGTTTACTACTACTTGCCGCCATGATTTAATGTTTTTCCATTATTTTGGCGCGAATTTCATTTGATTAGAAAAATTTTTTCTTCGTAAAGTGCTTCCACTATATCAAATCGCCTCCAAAAACAAAATGGCGGCGAAAGATGACCAAACCATGGACCAAACCGAGCCACTTATCATCGTTATTCTCGGATGCACGGGCACGGGAAAATCAAAACTTTCGATAGAAATTGGTAGAAGGATAGGTGGCGAAATAATAAGCGCCGATTCAATGCAAGTCTATAAAGGCTTGGATATAATTACTAACAAAGTTACAGCAGAGGAGCAAAGAATCGTACCGCATCACTTGCTCGACTTTGTCGAAGCCAATGAAAATTTCTCTGTCGTTGAATTCAAAACTATTGCATTGGAAACCATTTCGGATATCCTAGCCCGGCGAAAAATACCGATTATTGTCGGTGGGACAAATTACTATATCGAATCCTTATTGTGGGATAATCTAATCGATGAAAAAAAAGTTGACGCGAAATCACTAGATGCATCCACATGTGATTTGAACACACCAAATACATTTGTTAATTGCAAAAGTTCGCTAAGTGAAAGCGAAGCCGACCAAGTTTGTTTGAAATATCAAAAACTTGGAGACAAAGCCGAAGGGCTGCAATCAAGTTCATTGCTGCAGGAGGATCAAGTTTGGCGCGGAGATAATTATAAGTGTGATAAGCGCGATGACAAAAACGTTGGGCGACATAGAAGAGAATTGGGAACAAAACATACAGAACACGTTAGCTTGGCGGACAATATGCTAGAAGAAAGTCATAAAAAACAATGTACACCAGATGAAAAAGATGTTGCGGGTTTTAACAGTGAAAAGCAAGAAAAGGGTCTAGGGCAGAAATCTATTGCTTATGCGAGCTCAGCGCGATTACAGGGAGAGGAAATTGCATATCAGTATGAAGGAGGGCGCAAAGATATGCAAAAGCTGAAAGAAGTTGACATTGGCAGTTTGGATATGAAAAATACTGAACACGAAGTAATGCATACTGCAATCATGCGCGACATGTCGCTACACCAACAACTAGCAACAGTTGATTTCACAATGGCACAAAAGCTTCATCCGAAAGATACCAGAAAAATCAAAAGAAGCCTACAAGTTTATGAGCAATCTGGGATGACCCACAGTGAACACATAGTGCTGCAGCAGTCCCAAGAAGGATCTAGTGGGCTCAGCGGTCCAATGAGGTTCAAAAATGTTTGCGTCCTGTGGCTCCAGTGCCAGTTCGAAACACTTGATAAAAGATTGGATGCCAGAGTTGACCAGATGATCGAACAAGGTCTAGTGGAGGAACTCGTGGCTTTTTACAAGTCATGGAAAAGTAAGTCTTTTGTCTCAAAAATGCAAAACAATGAGGGAATCTTTCAATCGATTGGTTTTAAAGAATTTAGACAGTTCCTGGAGAGTGAAAATTATAATTTGAAGGAAAACGCAGCGTTGTTTGGAAGATGTGTTGAAGCTATGAAATGTGCAACCCGTCGCTACGCAAGGAAGCAGGTGCGGTGGGTGAACAATAGATTCCTAGGTCGTCCCTCTAGCTCTTCCCCCAGTGTGTACAAGTTGGATGCCACCGATCTGGAATTGTGGGAAAGTAACGCGCTTGAATATGGATTGGACCTTGTGAAGTCATTTCTGGCTGGAGAAAAAGCTTCTCATGCCCCTCTAGACCGGATTCTTTCCAGTGCAATGGACAAACATGCAAATCACACGTGCCATGTCTGTAACGGCAGGCTCATTATCGGAGACCAGAACTGGACAGCTCACCTGCGTTCCCGCTCGCATCGGCATCACAAAAAGAAACAAGCAAACTTTGCAAAATAGATTGCATAAGTCATAAATTTGGGAAATACGGACCAGAACCATCAGTTAAAAAGAGGATCCTAAAGAATTTGTATACGAATATATTAAAGTTGTGAGACCTATGTTATAGCATAGGTATTTTGGAGGTGGGGTAACAGTACAAATTCATTGAAATATTGCATGGAAATATTGAAACACACGTGTTAAGAAATACAACGGATTTGGAGCTACGGCTGCTCCACGTATGCGGGGGTTTGAAAAAAAAACACCCAGCTCAACAGCTCATGTACTAAACTGAATCGTCATGTCGACTATCTGCTTGTCGTGCCTGCACATCGGTCTTGCTGTCCGTAACAGATGCTCTGCAGTCTTGAACTGCATCCGAAAGCGAATGCGCTTCGGGCTTAATCTCCCGCAGCATGTTAAAACCACGCGAATACAATTCCAACGCGTGCGAATGGTATTTCATCTCGCTTTCCGTGAACGCAAACAATACAGCACGCAATTCTTCCACACGTTGCTTATCAAAAGATTCCAGCGCTTCTTTCAAGGAATGAAAAGCTTTCTCGGTTTCTACAACGGTCGCAAGTAGCGACGACTGCGCTTTTGAGAACTTCTGCGTGTCCAAGGGGTCCGTTTCCTTAATCTTTTTCAGTTGCTTCTCCTTTCTTCGTTCCTCTTTCTGCGATTTCAAAGCAAAGTCAATATTGAAAGTGGCTTGTTTACATCGACAACGCGACAAGGATAATTCGCCGATAACTTTTTCATAAATCATAGTGACATGCCTCTGCTTGTGTTTGCCGACATAGAACAAGATTTGCGAGAAATTTTGCAGCATTTCTTTGAAAATGCCTCCTTCGCTGTCGTATATTCTTACGATGCTTTCTCCTACCTAAAATACAATTGTCAATTTATTTACTAAGTCATATAAGAAATTCAGAATCGTGATTGGCTAGAATTCAACAAATACCTTGTCGTTACGTTTCTTAGACTTCTGCAAAGCCTCGGAATATTTTTCGATGTTTTTCTTCAACATGGATAACTCTTTTTCAAGTTTCTTGATATTGTCTTGCTGTGCAACTATCATTTCTTCATACTTTTCTCGCTTTTCCTTGTTACTAACACCGTTTTTTCCACTCATATTCGAAGCTATAGTTCAGAGTACGAGTTTCCGATATTTTTCAAACTTGATCATTAAAAAGTTGATGTGCGTGTGCGCTTAAATCACTATGACGTCAGATTATTAATGATGCTACAGTCAACTTAGAACTTACGGAAGCGCGCAATTTCTAGTTCTGCCACCGCTAAGATAGAAAATTAAAGTCCCAAAACTGGCTATCACGTTGTTGGAAAATAAAGTTAATAATATAAATATTTGTGCGTTTAATATGCATTTTATGTGCACTACATGGATACGTAAATTTTGGCTTCAAATTTTGGATTATATGCATTCTTATGCATTTCTTATAAAAAGAGCGATTGCATTTTTGCTAGGCATTCTGTTACAGCTTCGTAGCCTAACGTTGTTTCATTTAAATCGTTAAAATTGCTGCTCGATGCACGGAATTTGCAACTGGCTTAGTAATCATACAAGGTGTAATAAAAAAGTAGCCTTCGAAGCATAGATAGCAACATGTTCCCAAGAAAACTAAAAAATCCGTTCTGCCATTATTCCAAATGCGTTAATTGTGTGGTGTCAGCTAAATTGCTCATGCTTCAATTATACCTAAATTTTCTGGTGCTGCAGCTGTTGCTGTTTCAGATACTTGACAAATCCAAAATTTGATGTCTCGTCGACCGTCATATTCTGAACGGTCTTTCGTTCTACAAAATACGTAGAATCATTCCCTGAGAAACTAACACTTTTCTCTTCTCGTTGACGATAGCTTCCGAACGATGAGATTCCGTAAGGATCCGAAGTTTGGACGTCATTATTGGCAAATTTCGAAGTACTTGGGCTTGCTGTGGTTTGTGGTATTTCATCGGCAAATGGGTTTTCAAAATTCTTTTCTTCTGTTGTACAATCCATCGGTAATTCGATTTCTGGCTGATGGTGGTCGCTAATTAGGGCATGGTCGTTTACATGACTGGTTTCATCTGTAAAAATACGGGTATTTTGAAACTTTTATCAAGATCACGAATTGAACAAATTTATCATAATTGAATTAAATGCTTTGAATCTTTGCTTGGTGATTGTATATCTAATACAAGATTTTGTGGAAGCACCACGTAAATTTGTTCATTCAAAGCTTTCGGTCCGTAAGCCCGGATCGTCATCAGGATTTGCACCGATGAAAGACTGGGATTACGAACCAAAAGCCTTTGCACAAATAGATTGACGTGCTGCTTCCACAAAATCTTTTGTTAGACACTTGAATTACTTAAGAGAAACTGACTAAATCTTGTCATGCAAAAACGTTTATCTTCATTGACCTAAGGTGTCTATATCAGGGGCAGCTATGGTACAAGATTTTTACGTATTTATAATAGGCACATTAAAATTGGCGTTTACGAGGAACCGCTAACTGCTAACGGCAAACTTTTAATCACATTTGATTGTAATATTCGCAGTTTTCCAGAGTGAAATTGTCAAACCACGCTTCAATTAGTTGTATAGGTTCGCGTAACATTGAACAACTGGTATAGCACACTTTGAAATGCGATTTACGTCAATCTTAAGATATCTGATTTTTGAATCATGCATGCAACGACGAATTGCAATTTATAAAGATACATGTTCTAATGCACACACGTCATTTTCGCGGATTTAAAGTGCTTTACCTTCAAAAATAAAGTATGGCTTCTATCGGATCGCACAAAATCAGAGTAAAATGAAACAGAATAAATTACCAGGGTTTTCGGCAATTTCCGAGTGTTTCGTCATGGCTGACGGCAAGGTCTCTAAATTTCTGAAATCACTGAACGATAAACGACTAGGTGCAATACTGCTGTCTGCATCACTATCATCAATTGATTCATCATCAGGTTTCGTAGCGATTGGCAAGTGGTTTGCGACTTCTGTATGTTCTGGTGCATCTATTTCAACGCTTTTGGAATCCTCTGTGGTATCCAGGGTTACTGCTTGTTCATCTATGGTGTCTAGGGCTACTGCTGGATCATCAAGGCTTTCCGGAGGTGCTACTTGAGTTGTGCGTACAGCAGAGGTCTTCGAGCGGTCAAATTTCCCCAATGATAAATTGCGAGTTAGGCTGTCTTTTCTTGTGTTAGCATTATCAGTGTCTTGGTCACTTGTTGTTGCTGCTGAGTGAGCCGTGGTCCCTAGATATGCTAAGTACAACAACGCAGTAAAAAACGTCGATCAGTTTGTCATGATGAAGCTATCACTCAGGGGCGTAGCCAGGGCAAGATTTTTTTTGAGGGCGAATATGTTTAGGTATATCAGGGGATTTGCTTCCTCGGGAACATTATCTAGTTTCAAAATGAGTTTATCAGGGGATTTAGGAATATCAGAGGATATGCTCTCTCTGGAACATTATCCAGTATCAAAGTGAGATACCCCCAACAAATTTCTAGCCGGTTTTTAAAGTATTAAAACATGGTTTTTGAATGATTGGGTGGGGGGAGGGTCGGAGGGGCGACCGCCATCCCTTGTTTACGCCCCTGTTATCACTTAGACAAACTTACAAAAACATTCATCCAAACGAGTACCTTTCTTTTTTAACATCAAAGCATTAGATTCATATACCTTTTTCGTCGTGCTCTGTATTACTTGAATGAGCCGTGGCGCTGTCCGTGGTACTAATGTGATAAACGAAACTGCGTTTTGTTCGTGTCAGCATAGTATAAATAAAGAACAAAGTGATTGTTATAAGAAGACCAGTGCCAGCCAAGCACACGTAGAGAAGCACTTTCACCGTTTCGGAGTCCGCCATTGCTGCAGAAAGTAACGGAACGAAAATAAAATCATATTGTTTCAATTCCTCGCGAAAAGCGTACAGCCCAACTTAATGTATCAAAAAAGAAGGATTTTTGCTATAAAGTCTTATATTTAATATTAGTCGTGACCAACAAAGACCTATACGATCAGGGTGTCCCAAAAGTGAACCATTAAACTTCAATGAAGAATTGAATACAAGTTGCAACGCAAGAAGTGTGAACAAAATATAAATAGTTTCAATCCAATACGAAATAAATGCGACATTGTAAAAAAGATAACGCTGTTTTCACAGATGAATGCCACATTCATCATTGAAACATTTGCGCTGCGTTGCATGCGGCGCATGCGTTGTCAATGTTCGGACCACAGATGTTCTGACTTCATATTGGACTTTTCTTTCGTTTATTAATTCAACCATAAAAGGCTATGGACACAAACAGAGAACCTCGATAACACACTATGAATGATAATCAGTTGAAACATCAATATATTTTCATTTATATACATTTAATGCACTTAAATATTAACTTATTGACTATTGCAATGAATGCCAACAGAGCACACAGTCCGACATTTACATTGTCACAGCATAGGTGAAGCGCAGCTTTGAAATCATCAAGTTTAAGTACAAACTTGTTCTGAAACTGAGTTTAAAAATGTTGCATTATTTATGCTATCCATAACTAAGTTGCACGAATTGCTCGCAGATACCGAATGGGTATTAATTTCACAAATATTACTAACATTTACACTATATCCGTTTGCTTACCTTCAGTAGAAACGGTTCTCCGCCGCAAGTGCGAAAAATCTGCTCGAAAAAAGGACGTCAAAGCAGTGAAAGCACTGCCATTCTCTTCAGCCTTTGCATTTCAGCTCAGTCAGAGAACATTCGAGGGATGAACTGTTTTGAACAATTATCCGTGGGGTGCCATGGTCAGGCATGCATGCCTTATGAAATTGTTCAGTTCTCAATCTTTATAGTTATTTAGTTTTCTTTTTTAATATACTTATTTCAGTATTTAACGGCATCAGTGTACTACTTTTCTTCCACTCGAGAGGTTTTGTGTGAGCGAAGATTACAAAAATCTGTTACCATTAGATTGAATACGAGATGATGGTCTGAAGAATATGTTGTTAAAAATCAAATATATTAAGCCTGCGTTACCGACTTAATTTTGATGCATTATTTAATATATCTTGCAAAGGATAAAAAATGAACGAAAATAACAAGAAATTTCGAATAATCAACAAATGTTTGAATGCATGGTTGAGCTACACTACAGCTTAGCTCCGACTTACATAAAGTATCTCCAAATCACCCACCATTATTGTCTAGCGCATGACATAAAAAAAGATGGCGGGGCTTGTCGCGGATTATAATAGTGAGAGTAGCGATGAAGAATCGAGCGATTCGTCCTCAGAAAGCGACGATTCTGAATGCGACGAGAATGAAGATGATACAAAGACAGAAACGGTGCAAGAAAGATTGCCATTGCCAGACATTTTAAACGAAAAACCACAAGCAAACACAAACAAATTTCGGTTGGCCAAAACGGCAGAGAGCTCAGCGTCTGATAGTTCAGTGTTTTTTAACCCTTTTAAAGCAAAAGAAGCCGAAAAATTGGCGATTCTTGAAAAGCATGTGAAATTAACTGAACGTAAAGATGAAACAAAGACAGAAAAGAACAAATACAGTCGCAAAAAGAAAGGCCCATTTCAGCAAAAACGTCAAAATTTTTATCAAAAAAATGATGGCGATGATGACGGGGGTTTTAAGGCGCCTAGAAAACGCAAAACAAGGGTTGGAGTGAGTGATTCACTCATTCCGCCCAAGAAAGCTCTTGACGCTTACGTAAAACAGAGTGAAGGAGAAAAAAGAATATAAATTTTGCTACCATATCCAGCAGTGCGTTAGAGACTATTACAATAACAACTTGCCATGCAATGCAAAATTTCCAAGACTTTTAGCATTCAAATTTGCAGAAATGCTTAAAAACGGGTGCATGACCAATTGCCATGGTTAGTTAGTAAAATATAAGTATTTATTAACCACTAGAAATCAGACTATTATCTTTTCTTAGCAGTAAATCTAGTAAAAATGATATGAAAATTAACCACAATTTGAATTCATTCTGTCTTTAAAACATCTCAATATTCAATAAAACACTTCATCTCTCATAAGTTGAAGTATCTTCACAATGGCTTTGCGGAAATGCGCGAAGCGAATAGCGTAGAGGAACGGATTGATTGACGAGTTGAAAATCACGATAATAAACTGAGTGTCTCGCATGGCGTGAATTGCAGAACAACTACATGTGCTGCACCAATTTAGAGTGTAAATAATCAACAGAGCAGGAATATAGGAAGCAAGAAACATTAGTGAAACAAGGATGTACGTCTTTGTCACCACAATATTGTACTTGTTGCTGACATATTCGTTGTATTTGGCAGATATTGTCGCAACATCGCTTGGACTAGTTTTAAGTTCAGTATTCCGTCGGTTTTCCTCGCCCAATTGTTGAGTCGCCTGGCCCATGGTGTTCTCATTGTTCGGCTGATTGTCGTCCATCGTTACATCATTTTTCCAGATAGGCTCCATACAAGCCGTTCTTGCACAGCAAACTTCGTGACTCACATTTACCTTACCAATTAACGAGTCTCTTTTTTCGACCCCATTTTCATGGTGTATCGCAGAACTACATTTTGTCACATTTTCTTCATACTCCATCGAGTGCTCCTTTGTCGAAGAGCAAAGCTCATCTTTTGCATTTTCAGTAACCTTGACAGACTTCTCTTTTCCAATCATGTTTTCATTGTTCCTCGCACAATGACAAGTCAGTGAACTTCCCTTAGATGCCATCGAATGTTCTTTTGGTTCAGAGCAGCTTTCATCAACCGTATTTCCGAAGTTTTCTTTTCCAATCTCATTTTCCATTGCGCAGCCACATGAAGGTGCATTCGTTTTTGATGAAGGGGGAAATTCCTCGATCGAATTTTCTTTTTGATCGACTAAGTTCGGTATTTCAGTTTCATTTTCACAGCTAGAAACCGCAGCGTTCACTCGGCCAATAGCATTAACTGGACTTGATTTCCCAACCACATTTTCTGCATTGATTGAGACAATAGGTTTGTTAGTAACATACGATTTCTCATCTTTCTTTAGTCTTCGTAAAATTTTAACGTAACAGAATGTAGTAACGCCTACAGTCCATAAAACGGCGATATTTATAAAAACAAAAGTATAAAATATGTAGCTTGTCAAGATGTAAATCATAGATAGACCAATGGAGACTAGCCACACGACCATAGAAACAATTACAAATCGTCTCGCTTTGAAATACAATCGATACTTAAAGCTATAAGTAATCGACACGTAACGTTCGAGAGCCAAAAGCGAGATGCTCAAAACTGATGCTGTACACGCAATAAAGTAGGATAGGTGCAGAGCACGGAGCTCGAGAAGGGTTATGTCACGACCAAGTACTTCTCTGACGTGCACATGTACTGAAAATGGTTCGGTGATGAGCCCTACTATGAGATCAGCAAAAGCTAGATTTGCAACGACTATATTGAAAGGCGTACGCAAACGTTTATAAGGGTCTAAGTAGACAGCCAAGCATATTAAAAGGTTTCCAGGGACCGTAATTAGGCAAAGTATAGCCGAGATTGAGGCTGTGGTATAAGACAAGGTAGTTGATGCTTGTAGGGCACCACATCTAGCTCCAAAACTCAACATATTTGAGTTCACACGGTTCTGTTGAACAATTGATTTAGATGTTCTTGTTGTTCGATTGTTTTTTTCTGCTCTTGTAACGTTAAAAAGCAACAAATATCCAATGATCAAACCTTCGAGTTTTGGTTAACAATAATGTTTGATAACAAGTTATCAACAATAACTTATTCAGTTTTTATGCTGTATTGAATCTTCTTACTAACAATTTTTTCGAATACCTTCACCCAGTATCTCACCGTTATACCCACTACTTTTGTCAATACGCCATAGAGATATTTACAAGTTTATCGACGTCGACTGAATATAATTCAAATTATATCAGCTTTCAATAACACTTTATCCTAGTTACCACTATCGATCTTATACAAAACTTATCCGAGCATTGCTTATCGGCATAAACACTTTCTACAGGCTCCTGTGCGTGTCACTATCCAATTTGAAATAGATTATATTTCAGAAGAAACTAGATTTTTCTGCAATATGCGGTCCAATATCATAATCGATCGCTAAGCTATGAAAGAATATCGAAAAAAAAAGGTCCTCTTTGTGCATTTTTAATATTCTTTGTGTGTGAAATATTTCCATTTAAGAATTAAAAAATTTAAGTGCAACTTTAAGGCATGCACTAGACTGAAGTGTCGACACATTGGGTTTTGAATTGTAACCGTTTGCTAAATTACATTCCTTTTCTTAAACCAGAGGAGGGATAATGTGCGATGAAAGCACTAGATTGTAGAGTTGAGACATTGGATTGTGAACGACAAGTAATCTTTTGTAAAGCTACATCTGTTTTGCTACACCAAAATAGCAATGTGTGATGACTTTGTCTTAATGCTTTAATACAGTAATCACAAAAGGCGCAAGAATGACCTTCAAAGTTTCTAAAATTAGATAAGTGTTTTTTTTAAATATATTGCGGTGTTATACTTGAAATATTCATTTTCTAGTTTCACGTGTGTTTAATAATAGATCAACATGGAAAGTAACCGCATTCAAAGGTTACTGTGATTGCTCGCGGTCAATGGTGCACGCAATCAAAATCATATCAAAACATAGTTAATATAGACATGGAAAACTGTAAAACGCTTTAGGTGATATACACAGATGAATTGCTCATCGTTCAACAAAGCCAGGCCTTTGATGGTTAATGTTTACCCCCATGAAGAAATTTCGCTAAGCTATTAAGACTCATTATTTTGCACTGCACCTTTTTTCTTTCAAAACCAAATAATTATGTACTGTAATTGTCACAATATTGCTGTTGGGGTTATTAAATAGACTTGGAAAACATTTAGAATGTATAAAATCCAAATTAAACACGGATATAGGAAGGAAACTACAACAAACGAATTACAATTAAAACTACAATAACGGATAAAATATAGGACCCCTTGGTTTCTTTGCAGGATTTCGCTCATGTCATGAATGCCAACGGCGAAAAAGATTTGTTTTTCTAACGTGCTTAACATGCCGAAAGCTATAATTAGGAAACAGCGCATTTAAAGTAACTATTTCCCTGATGAGAAGCATGAAAGCAGAAGCGAGAACACTTATTGTCGATAATTATAGATTTAAAAAATGTTTTGTAACAAGTGCTTGAATGATAATGACATTATGATATGACAAGCGCACGCGAAGGAAAATATTAATAAAGAATGTTTATTAATTTTGAATAACATTAATATTCGAGTACTTGCGCAGCATAACCAGTTGCCATGACTACGTTCGCTGTTCTCAATGTCTATCATGACGTTCAGTTCTAACGTCATAATTCTTCCGAGACATTTTTCCTCAAAGAACACTGCAGAGAAGTTATACTTCTGGTCAGCGTCGTGTTACTTTTGAAGGTCGCTGCTGACTGCAGATTTGGTCTAGATCGTGGGCTACACCGTAACATTTTTAGCACAACATGTCGAAATCGCTTGAAGCGAAAGGCGTAGACGAATGGGTTTAGAGCTGATTGTACGGCGATTATAATGAATTGTAAATCTTGCAGATACTGTAATGTTACACAACTACACGTGGTACACCATTTCATAGTGTAAATCACCGCACACGCAGGGAAATAGCAAGCTAGAAAAATCGATATTATAACTAAATAAGTTTTTATCAATTTCACATTCCACGGATTTGGAGGCGAATGGCTTTTTCCATTTGGGATTCTTTTTGCAGACAGTTTATTGTTTATTCGTGACGAATTTTCGCTAAAGTTTGGGGATGAGTCATTTTTGCGCGACTCGTGTTTTATATCAACGGCTAGAGATAAGGGTCTTGACGAAGGCGATCTGTCATGTCCATAGAAAACTGATGATTTTTTCTCCCCATTCTGTTTATTTCGTAGAGTTTTCGAGTCTTTTTTATCGCTGCGATGTAACACGGATGACACCGTGCAATTATATAATCTCTCGTTGAACCTTCGCACGATTTTCGTGTACGTAAAAACACTCACACCCAATGTCCAAGCCACTGCATTTGTACTGAAAACCAGCGCATACGTTGCATAGGTTGTGAAAAGATATATACAGGATAGAGCAATCGATAGGAGCCATACTACGGTCGCAAGCACCACAAATCGACGAACGCTGAAGAATAGTCTAAATTTTAACGGCGATGTTATGGCGATATATCGTTCGATCCCAAGCAAACAAATACTCAACATCGATGTTGTGCATGAGATGAAATAGGACATGTGAAGGCACTCAACTTCCACGAAATAAACGCGTGTTCGCAAGGCTTCTTTCACGTGAACATACACCGACAACGGTTCGGTTACGCAACCGACTACCAAGTCTGCAATGGCGAGACTTAAGACGAAAAAGTTAAAAGGATTTCTTATGTTTTTGTTTGATGTCTTTAGTACTGCAAGGCACACCAACAAGTTTCCAGGAATTGTGATCAAAGCCAATAGGAATGACACCACAGCGGTCGCGTACGATTCCATAGGCGACGGTAACGACATGTTCACGTCGCAACGATCAACTATCATTTTTGGTTTCTTTGCTGACTTCTTTTCAAGAAAATTGGAAAGGAATTGAATTGAGAAAAGAAGATTTGTTATTTTACAACTAATATTATATCCTTTGATGCTAACATCATTAGATATTCGTTTGTCAACTACTGAAGTCAATAATTTCTTCAGTTTTTCTTGATATCTCTTGTAGCGTTGAGTGTTGCTTCTTTTTAATAATTTTTTCACCAATTCCAGAAGTTTTTCTTTAATTTTTTTGTCTAATTTTTGCTAAAATCCAAGATAAGCTTTGACACTGTTTACATCAAGTTCGTTCACATTTTGTTTACATCTAGTCGAAGCTGATAATTTTTGAGTGCTTTCTTCTTGTTTCATCCGAGGCCTTCCGGAATGTTCTGTCAGGTTTCTAATCGATTGTTTATTTCGAACCTGATTTCTCAATTCTTCAAGTTTTCTGTTTCTCTGTTATCAAAATCTCCGTCGATAGATCATGCCCCTGTCAAAATGTCCCAAAACTAGTTTATTCTTTAATTTTTCGTGATTTGTTATCGTTAAAAACGTTTCTCAATTGTTGATTTTCCAATTTCCTGTTTACTCACTTACTAGACTACGAGCGTTTGTTTCCAAAATTTCCAGTTAATAAAAACAAAAAGCTGTGATATTTTTTCTCTTTCCTCAAATCCTCATCCCATTACCTTTTACCCATTTGTTTTTGCATATCCAAAGTTTCTATAACGCTATACACGGGGAAAGAAGTGTTCACTTTTCAATTTTACTCCCAGAAACTCCACGAATGAGAGAATATACTCGGTAACAATAAAACAAACACCAATCTTCAACTCGCTATCAGCAGGTCTAATCCTCGTTACACCGTATGATATTTTTTCCAGAATTCTCTAATGGCAATGCACAAATGATACGTTGGAACACCAGACACGCACATTTATCATGGCCCCCAAAATGTCGTTGCTTTTTGGCAGTAAAAGAAGCTTTAAAATACACCAAAAATTAACTCGAATTATCAACTTTTGCGAAACAACCATTCTCCAACATGATTCGGATAAAAATTATCCTTCAATTAAACTTTTTCGCATTCTAATTAATACCAAAACATTCTTCTGAATGTTTCAGAGTTTCGTTTTATTTCCAACAATCTAGACCTCGTTCGGTAATTCCTACTATGGTAAAATCTTGTATTTCAGTTTCGTGGAAATTGCGTTTCGGCAAGTTTTATCGCGCTTACGTGTACATTCACCGCTGTAACGAGCTGTACTCTACAAGTTTAAACAGCTTTCTCGTTTAATCCAATGCCGCTGCGTGATCCCATCTGTCTCAATAATTTTTCGTGTACAATTAATTAAATATTCGCTCAATGCGCTTTTAATACTTAATTTGTTTGCCTAATCTTCTATCGCGGAAATAAAGGCTGTAAACGTTTTTTGACAAAAACAAAATTAGAAAAAAAAATTAAAAACTGTTCTATGATACTCTGTCATATTTTACTATAACAATAACGTTAGTTTATATTTATTGAATGATTAATGTTTTCACTTTGTAGTTATATAAGTGTGAAAACGATGTTTGTGATTTCAATTTTCTTCTCTAGCGCGTGGTTACATGACTTATGTAGCTACTTATTTCCTGAAATAAACACTTCGTGATATTCATGCATGCATGAATGCATGCACGGCAATTAGAATTAGGCCAGTTTCCGAAAAGGAATTGAAAAAACTGATTCTAAATTGATAAATTAAAGAAAAATTTACGTAAGTATATACTGATTAAACATGTATTCCTTTTGAAGCAGTTCGTTCATGAATTAACAATGAATTTCAGGAGTTGTATTTTCGAAAAATTAACATATATATCGGTGTTTTTCGTGTTCATAGCTATTAGTTATTACTCTAAAGTCCAAGACGCTTTTAAAGGAAAATCATACTTTTAAATCCATCGTAATAATTGCTCTAGTGCAGTCCCAATTTAGCCTGTAAACTGCTACTTTTATCGTAAAATTTCTCCGAAAAACTGAAAAACTTCAAAGAAAATAAATCATATATATATAAAGCAAATGGACGTACCTGAGCATAGCGGGACATTAATTCATATAATTGAGCAGTTTTAATAAATATAGCAAACTGCTAGCTATGTATTTTTGGTACACCAAAAATATTTTTTACACTTCCGAAATGCTAAAATGTATATGATGATTGTTTTATGAAACATTCAAAACAACGGGAAAGTACTATGAAGCAACTAATAACCTACTATTGAAGACTGGTATTATGACTTTCCCAAACAAACTAAAGTTACAAACGTAGCTAGTGAGTATTTTTTAAAGTGAAGTAGTATCAAAAGATAGCAAATAACACTTTCAATAACAAAATTGACGAAAAGTTGGAACAAACCTTTCATTTTTCCATTCCAAAAGTCGTTTTCCTCCGAAGCAGCAAAACTACAGCAAGCCATTTTGTTTAGCATTTTCGAGAATTTTCCCGCGCATTTTCCTTCCGCGCTGGGTTGGGGGCTTGGGTACTAAAACGTGTGTACATTTTGTGAACTGAGGTTCGGTCCAAAAACTCATACCACAACATAAGAAGGGGGATGCATGTTCTGGCCAATCAGCACGCTGGGCTGGCTGGTGGCAGCTATTAAACTGCATATTTTTGCATAAAAATACAAGGACACCTTGCACCTCAAGAAGACAGCACTGTCCCCTTTTATACTGAGCTCATACTGTGCAAAATGTCGCACGATCGAATTTTGTGGTCGTTAACCTTTCAAATGTTTGCTGTAAACCTCATCTAATGAGATGCGTTTCGCTTGACAGCACACATTTTAAAAGAAACAGGTCACGAAAGTCGATCGCAGGACATTTCCCTCCCAATGGCAATCCGCTATAAGCCAGTTTTCCACCGGCTAGGCGAAATTTTCCGCGCGATGACCAAACGTGTTCAAGCCTGGACCACCAGATTCGCTGAATAAATAAGCCAGGCATCTTCATTAGTGCCAACAAGAAAACAAAGAGAACAAAAGGCAAAAACAAAGAAAAACAAAGGGCCATTGAATTCAGAGTTTTGCTTATTTACTCAGCAAAACTGGCACTGATTCAAGGTAATGAAATAAACGGAAATTGTACCCATGCGTGTAATGTATTCAACCCCAGCCCCACGTTAATGGAACATAAATAAAAGATTTTGATAACAGCAAGGAATTGCAAGTATGGAGTCAGTAACTAGCATTGTGCTCCAACTCGCATTATTTATACTGCTTCTGTCTGTTTTTTTATTGGCATCGTTCAGTTTGTATATTTTGTATTTACGCCGCATCAAGTATGGTCATCTACCAGGTCCAAAACCAAGCTCTTTCTTTAAAGGTATGAAGATATTTTGAACCTAGTTAATTCACTATTATTATCAATATATAAATCTCAACGTCACAATTACTACATCATCCAAAGTTGTAACAGAATAGAATTGACCACAACGAAAAGATGGCGGATGCACACTTTACCAGCGTACATTGCGGTCGCAAATCGTTTAAAAAATAAAATAAGCGAAGTGACGTCTATTGGCACGCAGGCGTGTACAAGACGTTATAGTTTTCGTTGTGTTAAAAATTTGTAACATTTTTCTTGTCATCTTTTTCACTCATTTATACTTTAGGCCAGAAATGCATTCTGGTAAAATGTACATGCCATCTTTTTCGTTATGGTCAATTGAATAGAAGCTCTATCTGATTCTGTTTTGATTTTTCAAGGAAATTTTCCGGATATCAAAGCAAAGTTAGACCAAGGATGCTCATCATTCGAGTTTTTCCTGGACTGCCACTTACAACACGGAGATGTCGTGCTAATATGGCTCTTCTTTTTGCCCTGGGTTAATGTCGCCAATATTGCGGACATACATGAAGTGACGCAAAAATTCCCCAAGGATCCGCGTTTTTATAAAGAATGCCTGCAGTCGCTTTTTGGCCAAAGAGCCATGGGAACTAGTTTGCTGACAAATCTGGACGACACGCAATGGCGTCACCGGAGATCCCTAATGAACCCTGCTTTCCTCCGCTTGTACCTGCGTAACCTCATGTGCCACTTTAATCAAAGCACAGATATATTGCTGCACAAACTACGCCACCGAGCTAAAAAAGGCCTGGATACCAAAATGGTGGATGAGTTCTCATTGGTAACTTTGGACGTGATTTGCAAGGCGGGTTTCGGAATCGATCTTGACGTCATCAATGACCCGCACAGCCCGTTTATTACCGCGTACAACCTGATTTTAAAGGGCGTCGAAGAAGCATTCGTCAATCCGTTTCATAAATGGGACTTTACATCATACCCACGACAAAGAGAGGTCATAAAGGCGCTCCAGTTTTTACGCAGTATAGGTCGTGACACTATACGAAAGAGATTTGATGCAATCCAACGAAGCGAAGAAACGCCGAAGGATATTTTGGGGCATATCTTGTCCAACTGTCAGGATCTGACGCTTTCTGAAGAAGACTTCATTGATGACTTTGTAACATTCTTTTCATCCGGGCACGAGACGACGTCATCGACGTTATCATTTTGCGTTCTTGAACTAGCTGACAACAAGAAAGCTTTATCCCGAGTGCTACAAGAAATCACCGAAGTCTTGGGCACGAGAGATGACGTCACCTACGATGATCTATCAAAGTTCAAATATCTGGAATGCTGTATGAAAGAGACGCTGCGCTTGTATCCTCCGGCACCGGGGATTATACGAATAACACCAGGGAACATCACCCTTGCAGGTTATCAAGTTCCCAAAGGAACTACAACTAGCGCCAGTCCTTTTGTCATGGGACGGCACCCGGCACTTTGGGACAACCCAGGGGAATACCACCCAGAACGCTGGGAAATTAATTCTAAGAATGCAGATTCCGGTGTAAGGGCTCAATCCCCAGTATACTTTCCATTTTCCCTTGGGCCCAGGAATTGCATTGGACAACAGTTTGCCCTGACGGAAATAAAAGTTATACTGGTAAAGTTTTTAAAATATTTTAGATTTCAACTTCTTTCTGGACAAACAAAACGAATTCATGAGCGAGGCAGCATTCAACCAATGGATGGCGTCATCTGTAAACTTTTGTTGCGATAGAAGTAACAAGATAAAACTTTACTAACGACGAGAAAAAAGAAACCGCCATGGAACCCAACCGAGTTCATGCCTTATGAAACAAAAACAGACGTCACGCGATATGGGAAGTGGACTCCAACAAACCTGGAGCGATAAGCCTAGCTTTTCTAAAACGAGAATGAATGTTAGCCATTCTACCCTTGATAGGTAAAACCTTTATTTAGCTCTTTTTTTTCTGCAGTATCTATCAAGTGATCTAAGTAACACTAAACGAACAGTTAATGCCTGCCTGATGTGCCGCGATTCGAACCACATTCAAACCATGTAACACGAAGTATGAGACTTTGTTAACCGGCAAAAATGTTTGCGCAGCGAACATTGGTCGTTTTTTTGAAGAATTCCCAAAAATGGCTGCGATGAATGTAGCAATTATAGGCTGTGGCGTCTCAGGTCTAACTGCTATTAAATGTTGTATCGACGGTGGACTAAACCCAGTATGTTTCGAACAACGAAGGACACTTGGTGGCGTCTGGAATTATACGCAAGAAGTTCGACGGAATCTTGCCTCCGTTCACAATTGCACTATAACAAATACTAGCAAATCAATGATGGGCTTTTCCGATTTCCCCATGCCCAAGGAATTCCCGAATTATTTGCCGCAAAAGCTAGTACAACAATATTTGCAAATGTATGCAAAACATTTCGATTTGGAAAAATATGTGCATTTTAACACGGAAGTCGTAACATTGCAACGGAATGCGAATCCTGGAGATGCGGGAAAATGGCTAATATCTACAAGGTAGGAAAGTTTGCGTAAAGTTGCTTATATCGTTCAGTTAAGTAGAAAAATTTGGAATTAGTTTGGTAAACTAATCAACTGGCAAGAGTCTCGCTTTGACAAGTAAAATTGCATGGGTTATGGTCAGACAGAGTAAAATAGCAAAGTAGACAACATTGATGTTCAACCAATTCTTTATAATGCCTGGCGATTCTACTCATCAGAGTGAGACTTGTGCATCTTGCTGACTATACAAACTGTCTGAAAAATTTTCTTGTTAACCTGTTGACTCGCAATGCGTCATATGTGCTGCTTACATATTTTACTTGGTCTGATGCTACACCAGTTATCTTGTCAGGGTGAGACTCATGCCAGTTAATGCTTTAATGTAATCATCTGTGTACAATGTATATAGAAAACTAGATGAGAGAAATTCTGACATCACAACTAAATCATTTGATGCTGTTATGATATGCAATGGTCATTTTTGGGATCAATTCACACCCAGTATACCTGGCATCGAGAATTTCAAAGGCATCATGGTACATAGTGGAGATTACAGAACATTTCATCCTTACATTGGGAAGAGAGTTGTAATTGTAGGATCCAGTCACTCAGCAGGTATAATAAATTATTTTTAATTTCCTGATCACTCATATACAACCATAACCATATTACAATATAAGGAGGGACAAGAGTGGTTTTTAGAGGTCCAATGTGTCCTCATATTTTTAAGGTGGCTTCTTAGAGTTTTATCTCCGGGGATATTTTGATCGTATAGACGCATAAATTTTAATGCCGAAATAATATTTTAATCGCGAAACAAACGTTGAATATCTTGCGTTTCCTTCAGTGAATTTTTTCATATTTTGCACCAAGAAAGTTTTTACTCTTTTAAACTTACACACCCTATTTTAAAAAATAAATTGAAGGAGTTTTCCACAGTAAATTTTCACGAATTACTCAAAAACGTATCGATTTAATTTTTTTAAAATCGGGCAAATAAACAAGTAAACCACAGGCAATTGATGTGCAAAATATAAAAAAAATTCACCGAGGGAAATGCAAGATATTCAACATTTGTTTCGCGACCAAAATATTATTTCAGCATTAAAATTTACTTGTTTTACGATTAAGATTCCCTGGAAATAAAATCTAGGGAGGCACCTTAAGCAAAAATATGCAGTTTACTGGCTGCCACCAGCCAGTTCAATATGTTTATTGGTGAGAACATGCCGTTCACTGGCTGTGAAACATGCATGGTGCGATATGCGCAAGGACAAAAACTTCAACGATTCTGCCGTAAGTAGCACCACTATCCCTTCTCCTTATACTATGACCAAATGAAGTTTGTGGCATAGCAAAATATCAAAGAAAATGCTACAGCACAAGGTCTCAAAAATTGGTCTGCCCTTCAATTGATTTGTAAAAAAAAGTGCAGCTTTGGGAACAAAACAAATTCAAAGGTAAGAAACTACATAAATTCTTATTTTTCAACCTTTAGGAGACATAAGTGCCGAACTGAGCCACCACGCTGACCAAGTGTACTTGACCACACGGAATGGACGCTACATAATTTCAAGACTTGGCAAACAAGGGCAGCCCATAGACTTTCTCATCACACGAGCTAATATGCTTGTACCAAAACGAATTGGACTGAAACTATCATCAGCGTTGTTCAACAACAGATACGACTTTAAGCATTTTGGTCTACAACCGACAGGAATAGTTGCTAGACAAAGTGATCAATATGTGACTGTGAATGATGAGTTATTTCCAAGGCTTATAACTGGAACCATAGCTGTTAAAGGTGATGTCAAAGAGGTACTGTTGTTTGCATCCCAATTTGATCTTGGATATTAGAATATTATACAAGTCACTTACAATTATTCATTTCCAACAGATAACAGAGGACTCTGTCATCCTTGAAGGAGGTGAAACTTTGGACAATATTGATGTTTTGGTTTTCGCGACAGGCTTTAAACCTAGTTTTCCGTTTGCAAAAGACATTATTGCAGTAAAGGAGGACTGCTATGTAAGTTTGTATGAACATGTATTTCTGCCTGGAGAGGATAGCTTAGCTGTGATTGGGCTGACAGGTGTCGGAGGCCCCCTTTTGCCTGTGAGTGAGATGCAATCAAGAGTCGCAGTCGAGGTATTTGCTGGCCGATGTAGACTCCCTAGCAAAGTTGTCATGGAAAATAAGATTGCAGAACGTGAACGCAGAAACATGGAATCTGGAATGTCAAAGAGTAAATACTTGCAGGTAAGCTTCTTAGTTGATTACTTGTGGTTGAGGTAAAAGTTCATTGACTATCAAGCATTTAAGTTCTATAACGATTCATTAAGTTACTGGTAGTTTAAAAAGTTGCAATAGAACCATGCACTTGGCTAGAATTTTCCCGCGATGAGTGAATTCATCTGCTTGCCAATCAGCAGGTTGAAGATGGAATGTATTGTAGGAGTTTAGATGGATTTATTTAACGAATTATCTCAATGGACAAACTTGCCTTGCAATCACACCAGTCTTTTTGTTTAAAAATTTAAAGGTAAAATATGTTCCTTACATGGATGTACTTGGTGAAATGATTGGAGTCAAGCCCAGCTTATGGTCAATATTCAAAGATGATCCTAAACTTGCTTGCCAATGTTTCTTTGGCCCTATGATCTCTGCTCAGTATCGACTCCAAGGTCCTAACCCTTGGGTAGGGGCTAGAACAGAAATCATGAATGTTCAACGAGACTATCGCAGCACTATGAGCACAAGAAAATATCATTCCTCGGCAGAAAAACGCAGTCATAGCAGCATTGTATACATTATGGCAGTAATTTTAGCCATGGCTGCGATTATGATCTTTGCATACAAAGCTGATTAAGTACCAAAATTACAAAATTATTTTCATACTAGGGGTATTATTTTGATGAAATAATAGGACAATATCAAATTGTTGACAAAAAGTTAGGTAGCTTAAGTGTCTTTAAACTTTTAAAAAATTACATGAAATAATCTTAACTTTTAAATATCAATGTATTGCTAAGACATATTATGTACAATAATTTATTTTATGCTGTGGACTTTTGGTGTTGTTTTTCTTTGGTGACAAGTGAAATAGGAAATTTACTATTTTTGAGTTTGAGAAAGCTGAGCAGGTATGCAGCACTTGCAGTAACCAGAATAAATTAACAGCAAGCAAACTCAATACATGCAAACATCGTATATGATAGTTCATGTAGTCAGAAAAGACAAAGTTTGTATACAATGAGATGACACAAGCCTTGTGTGATACAATAAGGCATCATTCTAGATGATATGAGTTGCAATTTCAAACCACGTACTGTCATTTACAAGACTATTTTGCACAAATACCTTGCATACTGTATCACTTTTGAAGAACAAATTGCTCAATGAATTCATTTTGTTCTTGTTCTGTTTTCAATAAAGACTCATATTGACGTCTATATCTAAATTAAGAGGTACACACCATATATTAAGTGGCCGGGAAACTTGACCAATGTCCTTATCTTTATCTTCATGTTTATAAAAACTGAAGACGCACTGTACGTACGGTGCATTAAATGACTTAATTACAAAGAAAATTGCATACAGTATCAACTAAACTACCTTTCAAGTTGAACTTTCTTTTCTGCAATCAGTGCTTGCAGCTGTTGTTGCTCTGTTTCTCGTTGTTTCTCAACTGACTTTAGCAAATTTCTAGACCCAATTGCCTAACAACAAAAGGCAATAACTCAAGAACTTTGTCATGTAATGCCAACACTCCACATATAAACGTGAGACCAATATATTGTCATGTCTTGTTAACTCTGCATACATGCTGTTATCAAGAAGGCTCACCTTCATTTTTTCATTTTCAACTTCTTTGGCAAGATCATCAACCATACCAATAAAATTACCCACAATGCTTTGAAATTCAGATATCTCTACAAAACAAAATAACCAAAACCATCAAACATTTCAAATGTCAGTAGGTATTAAATTTACCAAAACTCATAAAAAGAAAAAATTCTTTAAAATAGTAGAAAATTTATAGCCTTTTAGGCTAGCAGAAGTGCGAGCAGAAAGACAAAAAGTTTAAATTTTCAAAAAATACTTCTCATTCTAAAAAATTCACAAAAACCCACAAAACTCTACATTTTCTTGCGAATTCTACTCACTATCAACGAAACCTTTGCATTCTTCTTTCAATTCTTGTGTTTGTTGGTAAACTTCTGGCTCAAGGACGCGAATTTTTGACAATTCATCAAAATGAAATCCATGCGTTGCGTCCGCCATAATTTACCAGTTGCCAGGGGCATTAGAAAATCAAATTGTCAACTGACCTCAGAAAAACTGGAATACCTACGAAGCTGTAGAAAACTGGACTCTAATTAACTGGACTCCATAATTCCAGAATACTGCCCCAGAAATGTGTCATTTTCACCTTTTCATGAAAATGACACACGTTTGCTCAATATGACAACTTGCACAAGTCATTGTCATGTCCCGCACGGCACAAGCCATTTTCTTGCATTGTGGCACAATATTGGGAAAAATTCCAGGAAATATTTTTGATGACTGCAGATGGCAATACACAGCTGATCCCTTCATACTGTTGACTGTCTTGTAAATTGTGATCACAGTGACCACAATTTTCCAGGAGATTTGAGCTTACCAACTGCAAAAGATAAAACAAACTGGCATACTCACAAAAAGTTGTTTTCAGTTAAACTTTCCGATAGTCCTGCACCAATGTTCACTCACTGCATTACTGGAAACTTTATTTCGGAAATTCAAACTCTAGACTAGTTGTATTTTCTCAAGTAAACCAATTATAATGAACAGGTCAACACTGCTATAACCAAGTAGCAACTGTACTACAATTCTACTGGTACAATAATACCCACTGATAGTACCCCCGGAAAATAAACCCAGGCATTTAACCATGGCACCTTTCTCCTGCTTTTCTGATACATTGGAATAAAACAAAACACGCAAATATGGCGAGCAAGCCGGTACGAAACAAATGAAGCATTTTCACTCTTGGCCACGCTTGGCCTTTCGCTTAAGTCGCAGAGATTTTTCGGCAGGAATTAAGCTCAGCTCTGAACGAAGACACAAAATAAAAGGATGGTCTTACGTCAACCAAGCTATGATCGAAAACTGTGCAGCCAAGGTGCGAATATTCGACGCGTCGTTTTACTGCACGCTGTGCGTCGATAGTTAGATAGTTTAGATAGTTTAATATGAAAGGGTTAATAATTTGAACAAAACCGTGGCTTGTGCTGCCAAATTAAGCTTCCTCATTATACAACTACTCGGATATTTTTTTGAGTAGTTTTTATTGCACAATTCGTTTTCATTAACAGCATCATGTATTTCTGAGAAATTTTTCACAAAAGGTATCTGCCGGTGTTTTTGCTAATCCATTAATTGGCAACGTGCCCCAGAGCGTCTAGCTTTATATTTTGCTGTCAGGCTGTAAAATGTAAGGCTGTATAGTGCCAGACGATTCTCCTAATCAGAAATCACGGTGACACAAAATGGTTTAAATTATTGGAGTCTATTTTTTAGCCATCTGTGAAAGTGACACCATTTCAAATGCTGAACACTGGAAAATTTGCTGATGGTGCTCATTTGATAGTATGTGTGTGCCCGTTGTTTTGCATTGATTTATATACTATTCACAATATCTCACAGTTAAAATCTGTTGCATTTCAACAATTCAGTGATTGAGGTATTGTTGAGTTGGCACACTATATTCCTCCTTTGCAGAAAAATGTCCAGTTTCTTCAAAAGGAGCTTGTTATTCGAGTTGCCAGACGATTGGTTGCTTTTCATTCTTTACCCTACATTGTTGCTGTGAATCCAGACATTTCTGACACTGTAAGTGGAGACCTAATAACATACACTTCTACTAGCTAGTCCAGGTGGAAATCTTCCACCAAATCACCAAATTATATTAATTTTGCTGCATCATTCGCCTGTTAGTCTAACTATCTAATGCAAGAAAAACTGTTCTTTTAGTATGAATTGTATATCCGTACATTTGACCTTCTCTCACGACAACCGAAGGTAAGGCAAAATTATACCATGGTGAGGTACCAAACTTTTGAATGGAAGTAAGAATATTGAAACAGATCAAGTTTTTTGGTAACATAATATGATATTACAGATCAAAGATTTGCAGTCGGAGAGAAAGTACAGCAAAATGGTGAAGACTTTATTGGATGATCATCGACATGTTGTTACATCTTTAGCTCGAGGATTTAAAGAATGCAAACATCAAGTACCAGTAAGTTCTTCAAGAAGCCAGCTAGTTCTAGGTGTGTTTTAGGTAACTTGGGTTTGTGCAATGAAAGGTGATCAAATGATATTTTTAATTACCTTAGTATGAAACAATTCATTCGTTTTTGGACAAAACGTTGAAGTCACGTCTTGGGATGCGTTTATTAGCTGAACATCATATTTCCCTTCGAGAAGAGAAGGTAGGTATTGATATGGGAACGCGGAGTTTCCTGTAGGCTGTAGCTTTATTGCATTCATTGTCTACAATTTTAGCAAAACTTTGTTGGGATAATCGCTACTGATTTACGTTTAAAAACTGTCATTGAAAGAAGCGCAGATTTTGTGAGGTAAAGAAGTATTGACAAGAAACTTGTTTTTACAAAATTGATAACAGGGGATATTTTCTTACGCTGTGATCTATGTTCTATTATTTAGGCAAGTTTGCGAACATCATTACGGCGTCAGTCCAGGCATTTTTATCAACGGCCACACCGAGTCTTCATTTTCCTACTTCCCAGGCCCTTTAGAATATATTTTACAAGAATTGTTGAAGAACGCTATGCGGTAGGTCTATCCTTGTGAAATAATGCCGGTTTTCCACTGGGCGGAATTTTCCGTGTGAAAAATAAATCTAGGAACGTGATTGGTTCGCTTCGCAGCGAAATATATTCTAGCCAATCACTTTGGTAGACATTTTCCGCAAGGAAAATTCCGTCTATTGGAAAATTTAGACTTTAGACCAGTGCTTTTAGACACGAACTGACCTCAGATGGTCCAAAACTTGACCGCGTGTGAAACCACGTGGCGCCCTTCGAATAAACGCATGTTGGCACATTTTGGCTTCAAATAACACGCGTGTTGACCGCAGCTGACACGCAAATTGACAACAAATAACGCGCACGTTGACTGCCAATAACACGCAAAAAAAAATTTAATAATAATAAATCGTTATTTACAAACGATATTATTCTTCATGTCAGGATTTACAGGAAATTAAGGTCAAAATTACAAAACTTGCAAAACTACAAATAACACGGCTGTTGACCGCAAATACAACCCGCACTGATCGTGTTTTACCAAGCTTTGAACTGATGACTTCGAACACTTGATTTATTGTAATAATGCTGACTTTTCAACCTAATCCATTTTCTAGATCAACAGTAGAATTTCACAGTGATAAATATACATTCGACTCTTCCTCAATGCCTAGTGTAGTCATAACAATTTGCAGTAACGATCAAGACTTTACCATAAGGTGAGCAAATTAACGCTTATATTACGCAAAGTTTGATTGGGCGAAACTTCAGCAAAACGTTTTCGATAATTTTAAGTTACCCGCATTTTCTTTACCGCCTGCCCCCCTATAACATTTCACCAGCAGGCTTGCGCGTTTTACTACAAAAATTTTCTGTTCAGGATTTCGGACCAAGGCGGAGGAATCAGCGACGATGCAATGGAACAAGTATTTCATTATTCCTTCACGACTTTCAAAAAAGACGCAAAACATACGAACCTACTTTCCGAGTACAGTCAAAGTGTGAACTCGTCGGAAAACATCGGCAGCATGGCGGGCTTCGGATTCGGGTTGCCGACGTCACGCGCGTACGCTGACTTTCTTGGGGGATCTGTGCAATTGCAGACATTACACGGCTATGGGACCGACGTATATATAAAACTAAAGCGAATAGAGGCTGACCAAGATAGTGTTCATTTATGAAAGCATAAAGTGTCTGCATCAAAATCACTCTCCTAAAATGGGCACAATCCCTGAATACAATACAGACATCCAAAAAAAGTCCCTTGGATAAAAATTGAAATAGCCAGTATAAAGCCTTAAGCGAATAATCTCCTTGCTATACCGCGTCGCACTACATTATAAAGAAAAATTAACCCCTTTGGAAAGACCGATATAGGTCGTCATTGCCTCATTGGCGGCGCCATGTTGGATGAATTTGACAAAGGGGATTTCCTTGTATGGAATTCAAATTTTAGCCCACAAGACAAAAACTCCTTGGTGCTTTCAGCCACATGGTAATGGTCGCACGTCATATCAAACAGTAGATGAAAAACATTTGGACAATATTTATGCCCATTTATATACTTTTGTGTAACAAGAACCCAACTTTTTTTGTCAAGTTAGCGTCGTACCTTGGGCAAAGACACTCGTTTATGGAAATTCTATTATAAATAATTTGCTTATCATTAAGAATATTACACTGTGATCATTACTATATGCATCTGAGGGTATCACAAATTAAAATACCGTAATTATTCGAATAAACGCCGCGGCGTTTATTAAATTATTGACGTTTTAGGTGCGGCGTTTATTTGAGGGCGGTGTTTATTCGAGGGCGGCGTTTATTGCAAATTTGGTAACAACTGTCAATTTATTATTCAACTAACAGCTGAACAACAGCTGAACAACAGGGCAATACTGGGTCTTTCACTGCTTAGGTATAACTGGTTCGAATTGCCGCCGCATGGATGAAAAAGTACGGCGTTTATTCGAATAAATACGGTATATGCAATTCTAACGCAAATACTGCATGAATATTCCTTAGCACGCAAGTCCGTTTTTACACATGCGATTCGTCGGCGATATTTTCCAATCCATTGTAGGAGACCAATGAAAAAGAAAATGATTTCTAACAAACGAAAGATTTCACTCGACAATCATTGACAATGGAGTCAGCAAGACATCGCCAATAAATTAACTATGAAGCTTTTCAAATTCAAAAACATCTATCGTTTGGCGCAGATTAAAGACTATACAGATATCCGACTCCCCAAAAATCGCGTAAGTCGGTTTTTATGGTCGCCATTTTGCTGGCAAGTGCCCTAAACAAAGGCATTCGCCTATAGTGACGGTCTCTGTTTTGGGTACTGTTAGGAACACGGCGGAAACAGAAAAAGAGTTACGCCCGCGTCATCTGTACGGTCTTCAATCTGTGATTTGGCCGCTTTGATATTAAATAGAAAGCAATTGGCCCCACTATAATGGATTGACTTCAAATCTGCCCGCAAAAGGAAGTGTTCCAGCGAGTCAATTAGCTCAGTGGGCACTGTACTAAGTAGTAGTGCATTGGGTTCAGTATATTTCCGTGAAGCCAAAAATAGCATTCCAGTATCCTATTTAACTCGGTGGCTCTAGCTGCAATGCTTACCTGAGTGCACAAAACATTACTTATACCTCAGCTTCACGATATACCCTCAATGGTCCTGCATGTTTTTCTGGTGTGTAGAACATTGGTGATGAGGGTGCTCTAGCCTGAGGTGAACGAGGAGAACGAAGGGGACTGGATTCTACTATAAGGGAAGTGCGAGCAGAGCGAAGAGGACTGGGTTCGACTACAAGAGAAGTACAAGGGGAACGTAGTGGACTGGATTCTCTTTGAAGCTCTGGACTATTCGGCTTCTTTTTTTCTGGTGGTGATGAAGAGACACTGTCTGCCTAATGAAATAAAGTCAATATAAGATCAGGAACTGTACATATTTATAATACTGCAATATATGTTATTATGGTTTTAAACCATCATCTTCTGAAATTCTCGACTGCAAAGTGTGGCAAGTGAACACTCGAGATATTTTTAGTCCAATGAGTTTGCACACTTGAATTATTGCTAACGAGAAAATATCTACAGTTCATCAAGTCTCTGCAAGTTAAAATATAGTGTTTTAGTTTATATGATATGTGTAATGTTTATATATGATTACTTAATAACACAAGAAAATAAACAACACAAAATCCGGAAAAACGTATTTTTTGAGAGTACCAAATGCGGACAGATGCAAGAAATCGGAACGCCTGGTCAGCTGTAGAAGGAGACATTAGATTGTAGTTTAATTTATATCTAGTAGTGCTGTGCAAACTCCGGGTTTTTCACCTCCGGCACCGGCTCCGGCTCCGGCC
>JAODVQ020454850.1:0-10502 GCA_025400075.2 Phenganax stokvisi
TCGTTTTCTTGAGATATGGACAATTGTTTGATTTGCATAATAATTATTAACGGGGTGTAATATTTGAAAGGACTCCCAAAGAAAAATTCGAAAAAGATAGGCTAAGCTACCTGTTGCTTAGGATAGGTGATAAAGATAAAAAAATTCTTGAAGCATGGACAGATTTAGAAGGTAGTTATGTAGAACTGGCGTGACGAGATAGAATCATCAAACGTATCTCGACCAATAACCGGCACATGGTCAGCCATGGCTCAACCGTAGAAGAAATTTTCAGACCGGGTACACTAAGCATTAAAGATTTAAAGTTTTAGTTTCGACATACACACGCCATTCTGCGCAAGTGTCGAGTGTCGAATTTGTGTACAAAAGAAAAGAGAGTGTTCGAAAAAATTTAGTTTTCAAGATTGGATCAGATTTCCATTTGAATATTAAATTTTAAAATGTCAATGTGAATTGAATGTTTTGGCTAAATGTGTGCACACAATGATTTAAAACCGGCTATATGTACAGGCATTTAATCATTGCAAAAAGCGCTCGCTTGAATATCGCTATAGCAACTAATCAGCCTTTGTGCTTGAAAAACGTACAAGATTTGTCTATCTCGATATTCAAACCATTTCCATGCGTTGCGAGATAATTTGGGGAACGAAAAATAGAAATCTAATGGATCTTTGGTTTGATATTCCTGCAGTTTGCTTTAAATCCCCTTTCGTGCGTTTTTTTTCGTCTTTTTTATCGAAGCGACTTTACCTTCCATCACTTTGTTTGAAAAAAATTCCACGTATTTTAATAATGCTTATCCCTTTAAAATGCAGTTGTAGTGAATTTTTCATAAATCTTCCGAATAATTTCAATACGTGCAAATGCACTCCAAATATCTCGGAAAGAAGGAATAGCAAATATACGGTGTATATATTTGGCCTTTGACATATTATTATATACTATGGGGATAAGTTTGCAGCACTGCTATATTTCTATATTCTCGATATATTTCTTTCTGATTTAGATTAATAAAATGCAAAATTTTTATTATTCACAATAAGAAAATGTAAAATCAATGAATGTGGCAATTGCTTCTCTATAATTATCTGAGGATTATTATTAGTACAAAATGGAATTTGTTTTCGCTACTTTACATAATCATGCAGTTTGGCAACATGCAGAAAATATGACTTGTCAAGAAGAAGTATTTGTTTTTAATTGACAATGAATTTAATACACTTACCAATGAGATTATAGGTTTTCCCTTGACAATTGAAATTATGAAAATAGAAAACGTTGGAGAGACCAAGTAACTTGCAAAAACAAGTTAATATAGAGAGAGAAGTGTATTTTAGAGCTGCATGAAGCAAGTAAATTGAGGTAGTTACTAGATGCAAAATGCACCCTTGCTATTTAACAAGCAAATTAATGATAATACTGGAAAAAAGCACATCAGCTCTACCAGGATTTATCAAAAGTTAGTGATAGGAAAAACAATTCTTCCGTAACTGTAGGTTTATATTCTGACTATAAAGGAATCAACACTCTTTTAAATAGCGTGCATAGAGTGATAGGAATGATCCATAGTGTATAAGTTTTTTCACTTTGATTTGCACAGCTAAGGCATGTTCCAAGATAATCTGCACCGCTTCCATAAGTTCATTAAGTATATTCTATTGTGGAAGCTGTGGTATTGTTGTAGTCTGGACTTGTAAGCCACTGCTCAGTTCTTTTTTAATCAAAAATCCTTACTGAAACGCATTCTGTTCTAAGAAAATGTGGCGATGAATGCTTGCGGAGCAGAAAGAAGAACTTACGCTCACCCGAGGGCTATTATGAAACATTAATGCTGGGGTTTGTTGCAGGAGAAGACAAATCTGAAATGAAGTCCTTGTAGTTGCCTGTTCCGGTTTTTGCGGTTATAGTATGGTTCCCTGCGCTTATTTTTACTCGAACTATTCAAATTTGCATGAATTGATAAATAGTATCGATAAAATGAAAGTTTAAACGTGAAAAACTGCATCTCTGTTATTGAAGTCATTGCAAAGAATTTTCAAGACACTTGCCTGAGGTGAGCGCATGCACATTACAATCTTGTAGAAAGAATTCCCGGCGAGTGTATTATCTGTATATAGTTTCTCTGTGACTCGATGAAAATCTTTATCAGTATAGTTGCAATACAAAAAAATATACGGTGGGAACAATTGGACAGTTCATAGCTAAATTACAGCCTTCTAAGGAAACATTGGGAGTACACAAATTAAAATGTAATGATACGTGACCGTCTTGTGGTTATCTTCTAGGATATGTTCGGATATCTTCTGAGACATCGCCGAAGAAGCTCAAAGAGAAACTTATAAACGAAGAGTACAAACATGGCGTATAGAAAAAAATTAAAATAGCTCAGACATACTAATATTTGCAACAGCTGGTAAAGACCAGGTCTCAGTAAGTGGTACATGAAATAAGCAGAAGAAACCTAAACTAACAAAGGCAGTAAAAACATGATCAAGAAAAGACCTGATTTGAAAATAATTTTGAAGCAAGAATATATGATGTATCAAGAATGTTCAAAATCTGACAGAACACTCTCCGTGAAAGGTAAGAGCCCTGCAACAGGCAACAGTTTATTATACGAAATTCATACAACCATTTATCAAGTAAATGCCTTAATAAAAGAGTTAATAACATACATAATGTAGAGTCTTAAAGAGAAATTGAACTAGTATCAGATGATGGGTTTTTCACAGGTTTTCCACAGTGTGAGAAGAATAGCTACTTTGAAAATCAGAAATTAGTTACATTAAAATTAGATAATAGGAACACATATACACCAAAATGGTAAGTATGCAAATGGCAGTACACTTGTATCACACGCAGTGGATACCGAGTGTTCTCCAGGATTAGGGATAAGATCTTACCTTGATATGGTATTGATTGAATTTATACGTAGAATGCACTAGGCATGCGTCGAGGAAAGTTTATTGACCGTGGAGTAGATTTTAAACAATATAAACAGTTTTTGATGGTATGGTTTATTTCTAGGGAAATGTAGTATTCAAGCTGACCCAACGGTGCTTCCACTTGTACACGTTCGAGGCAAGGTTTTAATAGCCTAAGGTGGTAAAAAAAAGAGATAGCTAGTCAGAATAGAATTTGTATGAATTATTACGGAACTGGCAGAATCTGCTGCCTTGGTTAGTTCATTGGTTGTATTGCAATCGTCATATTCAGATAATGCGAGATTATGTCTGGAGCGAACGGTTCTGACAGGTGCGACCATTCGGTCTCATTACCCCTGCATAATGTTAGAAGAAATGTTTTCAGAGTTTGAAGATGCAAAGTTTTTTCCAACGTTCGACGCATAGAAAAGCTCTTCCCTTTGTGAGCTTGCACAGCAGTCTTCATCACTTACTACGTTTAACATCCTTTTTTGTAGGTATAAAGTATTTAAGGTTGCCTTTGGTCTTCAAATAATTATATGGGTACTTTCTAAAAAGTTGATTGTCCTGCTTCCTTAAGATCTTGTCACCCAAACTCCAATCAGTTTCAAAACAATATGGGACGGCCACAGTTTGGTATGATAAATCCTGCTATGTTGGATGTAATGGCTATTTTATCCAATCTATCCCCGCTTCCCCAGTCAATGCTGTTCTAGAATATGAATAATATATTGCACATGCAATGTAGCCAAAACCAATGCCCAACATTGAACAGGGCGCGCGGGCGAGGGAGAGAGAGTTCTACGAATGCTAAGCGTTCGAGACATCTGTCCAAGGACTTTTGGAGCTGTATGTCGGTATCATCTAGAGACCTTTGGTTCAATGATTTAAGAACAATATTAAAAAATTAGACATTAAGAAAGGGGTCTATTAAGCATAATTTGTCAGTATTACCCTTTATAGAACAATATCAAAACTGTACTTTTGTTGCTGGCAGCAAGTTAATGATTATTAACCTCTTCTATATTGATATTAAAGGTCAAGTATCACTTTCATTTTTAGCTTGGAAGAGTTGTGATGGAGTTTGTTCTGGTATGAATGTTCGTTATGTATAGAAAACAGTGGATTATGCGTCATATATAACAGTTTTCAATCATTGACCTTGTTCAGGTCAAAAGTGCGCTTTAGTTTCACGATAATGAGATTAACCATATTCCCGCTTTGCCACTATTCACTCGAACAATGGCAGCTTGCAGCTTCGGTACCTAAATTACGGAATGGAAGTCTGCATGCAGTCATTAGATTTGACTACGTGAACGCTATATACACACCATACGTACATTAATTCATACGTTATATACATAACGAGCAAGCTATAAGCATTTCCGGGGCACCGGCAGCGTAAGGGGAACGGTTTACACATCCGTTTACACCTGAGAAATATGAAATAGGAAGAAATTAAAAACTTATTTAGAAGTGCAGGAGCAATGTAATACATATTTAGGTTGTCTGGAACTATATACGTTCAAAATATTAATGATAGGCACGTGTACAAGCAGTTTTCAATACGATTTACACTTTAGTATATAAATAAAGACGATCCATCATTCCATTTTTATTATGGTGTGTGAGTCGAAAACTTACACATCGTGTTTGCCTACCTTGCTTAAATTTCACTGGCCAAATGATTCGGTTACATGTGTATTAGGATCGCCTACATCATGTAATGAAGTATTACTTAAAAACCCGTGTTCTAGGCAATGAAAATCAAAAAACCCAAATGTAAACCGTTGTGTAAACCCGCATGTAAATCGTGCACGTTTGCTCGATACTGTTGCCTATGTCACGAGTATTCTATTGTAGTTTTCTTTGGTTTTGTCAAATATGCACACCTTTTACGCAAACGAAGACTGCAATAACATGCATGTTATTTATTAATCACAATACGTAGCAATTAGACACATAAATAACGAGCTATTGCTTGCATAATCTTTCTTAGACAGTGTATGTATGTGTTATGTTGATTCACCAGCCCTTCCAGCATGGTATTATATCACATTAGAAGTTTTACTTTATGACATAACATTCAAGAATTTCATTGCCAAAAACATTATAAAACATACTCAATGCATTTGTAAGATTATTTTGGTGTCATTTTTTGACATTCTGTTTAGGTCGGATGAAATAAGCTTGGCAAATCTGAGCATTTCCTCAAAGTATGGTATACACGTTCCAGACAACCATTTTCAAAAGTATATGGTACGTCCACAGTTCGGCACGATAAATCCTGCTAGGTTGGATGTTATAGGTATTTTGTCCAATCTACACCCTCTCCCCCAGTCAATGTTGTTCTTGAATATGAATAATATATTGCACATGCAATGTGTCCAAAAAGAATGCCTAACATTGATCAGGGGGAGCGGGGGGGGGGGAGAGAGAGAGAGAGTTGTAAGAATACTAAGCATTCGAGACATCTGTCCAAGGACTTTTGAAACTTATTGTAGATGGAGTCCCTTGTTACCGAAGCAACACCTGATCGGCCATGGCCGATCACGGCAACAGATTTGTTTCAATGGGGATCTTTGGTTGTCGACTACTATTGTTGCCGCTCTGATGTACATTGGTTGTACAAGAAAAAGGCAATGCTTGGAATTGAGATGGTTACCCCTAAAGGGAAGTCTCTGATAATGGGCCCGCGTATTCTTCATAGGCGTTTAATAGTTTTTCAAGGAGGCATATCTTTGAACATGTTACATCTTTTCCAAGTCACACCGAAATGTAATAGGTTGCCAGAAAAATATGAGGAACTAGTTAAGCGATATTGAGTAGGTTTGTATATTTGATGGCTGGATTTTTGTTAGGTACACCGGAGCATAAATCTATACATTCTCACACACTTTTTAGACAGCTGAGTCATTCCAAGGAATATTGTTAAGATCTATTATTCTGATATTTCCAAAACAGCAAGAGCCTATGTTTATTAACCATTCTGTAATGAGATCTAGGCTTCAGGCTAAGAGAGCACAAGTGAAGAAACATTGAAATATAGCTGCGAAAACTCTACACTCACTTGAGGTGGGACAAAGAGTCCAAATACAGGAGTAAAATAATACATGAAGAGCAGGCACTGTCTTGAAAGGAGTTGGCTAGTGGTCCCTTCATCGTAAGTTTGCAGGGTGGTATATATCTTTGAAATAGGCAACAACTTATTCATTAATTCGCTTGATCCTGGCTTGGTGAACCAAACGCGAAGGCCTCATTGGATAGATACAAACAACTAGGAATGGCATAGGTAAGTCTTGTAGATCACCTGTATATACAAGTAATTCACCACTTGAACAATCACAGCCATTGTAAATTAAATTAGCGTACATATGCAGGGACACCGCACAAGCAATGTTTAGTTAAAGACAAAAAAGGTCATACATAACAACATTAGATAAAGTTGTTAAATCAAGAGTTATCCTGTCGGTGTATTGAGTTGATATGGTACGTAAACAGGGTGTGGAAAGTTCCATCTGAAAAAATGTTAATGATTAATAGAACTGTATAATAATAATCATAATGATCAAGTTACACAAAATAGGCTCTTAGAAATTAAAAGGGAGAGATAGAATAATATAGGGTGAAATATTTTGAAATAATGTGTTTTTGAATGTATGCTGTACAAAAGACAGCCAATTTGTTGAATTGAAATAGTTTACAAAAAGCTACTCGCATATATTTTGTTGCTAGTTAATCAAGATACATGTAAGGAACAGTGGAATATTACACATCCTATAAAGTCGTAATATAGAGAGATAGAGTTATGGCAACACAGTAATATTGCAAGTTCTAAGTTTAAGAAATAAGCGCTGCGATCGTATCGGGATTGAACAGATAAAAAGTAACATTATGGAAACTTAATCTTCTAAAAGAAATTAGTTGCAAACAAGGATTTATTCATGGTTTCTGACAATAAAAGGTGAACATAACTTCAACAATTTATACTGGTTCTACTACAATGATGTGAGAAAATATTCAAATACATACAGTAGCGTGGAAATGAAACGAATTCTCTCATAACAAGGTGTATTTGTGGAGGACACTAATATTATAATAAGCTGCACTGGGCTGCGAAAATATTGTCACGTAACATGAACTTTTATTGTGCATCTTATCGTAGCCACGGGGTAAAGCCAATGTAAAGTAAACGCATTGCCTTTGCACCGAACGAGTGTCGTTTACTCTAATATTTAGCTGTATTCAAAAACCTGTTGTTCCAAGGCTGTCGTATGGGCGGCTGTTACCACCAAAAATGATCTTTGCCTAAGATCAGCTGGCAGAAAGTAAAATGATATACTGTAAATGGGACTGGACTAATAAAAATCAGCATGGTTTAATAATCCCGAAAGAAACAAAATAGCAACGTATGAAATAATTCAGTCAGATGTGAAACGCTTTACCTGGTTGAATAGAAACGGCACAACAACTCACAAATTGATTCAATAAGTGGAGGTGAAATCATTTCATTAAATGTGAAATCATTTAACATAAAGTGAAATCATTTAACATAAAGTGAAATCATTTAACACGAAGTTAAATCATTTGACTAAATGTGAAATCATTTAAGATAAAGTGAAATGATTTACGTAAAGTGAAATAATTAAACCTAAAGTGAAATCATTTAACTAAGGGCCTGTTAATATGAGAGGCGGGACGGGAAGTTTACCGGGACGGGACGATGAACGGGATCCTGGCATGTAATTGTTTCTGTTTCATTCTACGCCTTGTGTTTATATGTAAGCGGGACGTTTTTCGTCCCGTCCCGCCTAGGCGGGATCCCGGTTGAAGCGACCGGGATTCCGCCCGACGCGAGACGTTTTTCTTCATATAAATGCTCCGTCCCACCTGCTGGGACAATTTTGCATATATAATTCTTTGCAAATTCATAAGTCCCTGGTATTCCCGCGAGAAAACGTTCCGTGTGCAAAGCAATCATGTGAACCCGGGATGAATATCGTCTCGTCCCGGCAAACGTCTCGTCCCGCCTCCCCATATAAACAGTTCCTAAATGTGAAATCATTTGACATAACCTGAAATCATTTGACATAAACTAAATCATTTAACTAAATACGAAATCATTTGACATAAAGTGAAATGATTTAAAGTAATGTGAAGTCATTTAAGGTAATGTGTAATGATTAAACATAAAGCGAAATCATTTAACTAAATGTGAAATCAATTGACCTAAAGTGAAATGATTTAACGTAATGTGAAGTGATTTAACAGAATGCTTCCACTTCGAGAAAGAATATAGTTTCGAAGAAAAGATTCGATTAAATATAAAATTATAATGCATGCATAGAAACTTGTCGAGTTTTCATTACTTGCAAGACAACACGTCCAAACCTGAGAATTTATGGAGAATTTATTAAAATATATAGAGGTTTTAAAGACTATGACTTGCAAAAGTTGAATACTGAAACCAAGCGTTGTGATGCTCTGTTAGCATTTTCGTTTAGTATCCCCCATTGCAGAAAGGCTATTTTCCTGGCTTTGTCTGTCTCCCAAACATGAACATGGCAAGTTCAACTTAGAGCTTTCACAGAATAGTGTGTCTGTTGTTGGCAGTTACTCATTGTTCATTACTAAAATTTGCTATTTAGACTGATTGTATTCGTCTCAGACACGTCAAAATTTAGTTTGTCTCTCCAAATTAGTTGCAAACGAGTAACAAGGATCCTTAAAATAATCGGAAGATACGGTGGCCAAAAAAAAGTCAACAGTTTAGCTGTGGACGATTAACTTCACAAACATCAACTTTTAGTTCTTCACAACTTATATTAATTGACTACAAATAGTTGTCAACAACAGCGCTGCTCGTCTGTGGATGCCCTTGCATACAAAACAAATGAAGATACTTTTATTCAGTATATTCATCAATTGCCATGCATAGAAGACCCAATGGGATAATTGACCAAAACATGCATGGTAAAATGGGACTTGTTGAAAGTATTGAATCGATAATTCATTACAAGATATGTTGTGTACAAGATATGATATGTTATGTATACTAAAGGCATCTTTCAAAATGAACTAGTTTATGGGATACAGGAGGTCATCACATTATTGGTGGAATCAAATTACTCAGATAATTGTGATTGGTGTGCGATGCGAATTGAAATTCTACTTGAGAATGCTCTAGCTGTTGAAGGGATTCCATTTGATGCCTTTGATATAAATAACAAAGCAAAACAATTGCTGCAAGGAAGTTTGGACACTGGAACTCATTAAACTTGTTATGCTCCAATACACACTAGTAATCCAGTGCGAAGAGGACGGCCAAAGTTTATGATTTTACAGGAACAGCTGAATTTTTTACAGGTAAACAGCAATGTTTTCCTAGGGATTAACACTTTTGTACGCTGGCCCACAAATTTTCAAATTCTGGATTCAGGCAAAAAGGTATTGCATTGATGTTGGGTGTCAGCAAGCGGACAGTATTTGTATTAAGGGTCGCGCTTATAACAAAACAAAGAACTGAAAGCAGTATTATTTTCATACGATGACTTTCTGTTGACGGAACCCTTTGGAAGATATAGCGAAAGTAAAAGGTATTCAAAAATTACATATTGGCTTAACACATTCGCAGTTCAATTTCGCCTATTAAACTTGCCGATGATCCAATAAATAATGGAAATTTAACGCTCGTACTTTTGGCTAAAGGCAGTTCCGAAATGAGTGTAGTATCGAAGAGCAACCATGAATCAAACTCTCAATGAGATGACCCACGGATGACAAGGAAACAATAGACAAAGGAAATTTAATAATCCATTGTGACCACAAATAGATTACAATATTACCGGTCTTTAATTTAAAAAACATGTTGCAAACGTCACGCCTTAACCAACAAATTTTAAACAAATAACGTGTTTGACTAAGCAAGCGTTATTATACGCAAATAAATGCTGCTTATACAGTACAAATGGTGCATATATAATGTAGTAGAATGGCAACTACAGTGAAACTGCATTATGAAACAGTTAATCATGAAACTGTGTAGTCTGCAGAAACGGTACGATATTTTTAAATACACTGAATGATTGAGAGTGACAAAAGAAAAACAGTCTTAGTGACGATGCATTATTTAGCTTCTGCTGAAACCCGGTCTGAGCGGTTTCAGACACGCAAAAGTAGATGTAAAACTGTGCTTTCTCTCCCACTTCTCAGTTTTTTAACCGCTGACTTTTTAGCCGTAGATTTTTTTTTAGCTTCAGATATTTTTTTTAACCGCCGACTTTTTTAGCCGCAGATTTTTTTTTAGCTGCTGACTTTAACTTTGACTTCGATTTTAACTTTAACTTTGACTTTGGCTTAAACGCTCATTTGGTTCCTGGGTAAAGCTTTTATATAAACTTTTTTTTCTGAGTTATTTAATTTTATAATGACCAAAGGCGAGCGTGTGAATTCCCCCCACTTTTTTAGCCGGATAATTTTTTTGGCGGCTGACTTTTTTAGTCGCTGACTTTAACTTTGACTTTGATTTTAACTTTAACTTTGACTTTGGCTTAAACGCTCATTTGGTTCCTGGGTAAA
>JAODVQ020455065.1:0-10498 GCA_025400075.2 Phenganax stokvisi
GCATGTTCAGCAGCGTCTGCCTTTCGAAACTTTGCACTGTCCTTGGATCCCTAGTCATGCTTCACATTATTTGCCTATCAAAAGCATAAGAAAGTAGCTAACACAATGTCAGTTGTATAATATTCAGATAGCTGCTTCATCAAATATTTAATTCAAGTAAACCACGTGCACAGCCTAAAATTGAAACATTGGCCGAGACTGTACCTGCCTTGCTTGCTACTGGCAAAAATGTGTGAATAGAAGGACACCGAAGGCTACGCGTGCAGCAATTCCAAACACCGCTTCCACTCTCTAAATTACAATGCAATTTTGCAATGAAGACAGTGCAAACATAAAAACGTGGTTCATCTTTAAGAATTCCGGCAAATGTTTGGTAGAAACACTGAAAAAAGCAAAGTAGTGTGGTCGAAAACGCTATGCATGGTGGTCAAAGCTGATATGCAGCCATGCATAGTTCCCCTTTGCCAGCACAAATTAGAACAGCTGACTTGCTCATTTTCCTCAAGTTTGCTCGCTGCATCAGTAATAACCTATCAATATTTAACCGAAAACAAGTTGTTTTTGAAAGCAACTTATTTTGAATTACCTGTATTCCTTTAACAATAGCTGAGGGTCCTAGAACCATATAGCTAGCTAAAGACCAGCGCATACCAACTCGAAATTGACTCGATTCTAAAAGCCAATATCAACCAAGCATCAATGCTTAAGTCAAGTGTAAACTTTACAATGGTTGCACTTTCTTCATCCAATTCTATTGTAAAAGCTGTATTTGCTCTGAATTATTGCCAGAATTGTAGTTATTAATTATGAAGCGTAAATAATGTATAAACAAATCTGCAATAACCTTACTTGTTCCTATGTCAGTCACTGATTTCAAAATAAGAGTGGATCAAGCTACTCTTTTTTGGCGGTAAATCAATTTTTAAGGCAGCGATTTTTGACAGCCACCATTGATAAGGGATCACAAACGTTCGAAGCTCTTGGGGAGAAACAACAGCGTTGCCACTCAGGGTAGAAGAAATCGTGTGCATAGATCCGCACTTTGCGGGCCATAATCTTTGCTGCTAGCTTACCATGAAACTGTATCAGAGATTGAGGATTTCGAGCGAAGCAATTGCTTTTTTGGAAAATTGCTGGATCTTTATTGCATCAGCAGTATATGTCAACAAGAAGTGTTTGAATTATAACAAATCTTGCAGTTCGGAGGGCTCATAGACTCGCTTTTACGAGTATTTTATTCATTTTTCACGATGAAAAATTACGACTTGAAATTTCATGCAGGAAGAAAATGTTTGTGGAATAATTATGTCGGTATTTAAGAAAGAATCTGCTGGTTTTTTATCGCGCAAAGGTCTGGAGCCTAGGAGGTACCAATTTTAAGACTTGAGTGGCCCCATGTGCTTCCGGTATCACTTCGAATATATGATTGGCTGGAGCCGAAAATTGCTCAACAAAGCAGATTTTCGAAGTAAAACAAAGTTGACACTAGTGTCGACGTCATTTTGACGTTTTGATTCCGAAGGTGTGGCTTGCTAGTGTGAACGATGAATCTTAGTGAAGTTAAAAAAACTGATGTTAAAAGATCAAAATCTTCTCCCCCGACAAACATTAACAAAATCGTGAAAGTGGTCAAAATACACGATGGAGATACTTGCGATCTAGTATTTATCGGAAATTACGGTTTTCAGCGTTTTAAATGTCGTTTGGATGGGATAGATACACCTGAATTAAAAGCAGGAAACAGTGCTTCGAAGGCGCGTGATTTCTTGGCTTGGTTGTGCCTTGGTCAAGATCCAGACAGTTTCCCCAAGGAAGCGCCGCCGTGGACGAAGGATGAACTCCAAGATAGGTTAAACGCCAATCAAGGGTTGGTGTTTGCTGAGTTTGATGGACTAGGAGGCTATGGTAGACCATTGGTTACCCTCAGAAAGCAGCAAGGATCACCCAAAACATTTAACACCATGTTAATGGACTATGGGTACGCAAGTAAATACTCACGTTGAACCAACTAAACCGCTATCAGTCTTGTCACCGAAGGGTAGCTGGAATACTTGACTATATCATTTTATTGTAGAGTAAAGAATGTGTAGCAGTTAGTGATGCAGTGCTGTAACTTTGAATTGCCTTCAAATATTTGAGTATTTGTAATGTCTCCTACGTCAATGTGCTGGTTGTACAATTATATTGTAACTTTAATACGCGAACTGTTTTCGAGATGATGATTAAACATGTGACGGTTTGCTACATGGCTATGTAAGTTTATTGAATAGGTTGTTTCATTGCATTTTATTTGGTTATTTGCTACGCTTGGTATGTGACTGCTACGCAACTATTTTTACATCCATCGTAGATTTTCAATAATTGACCAAACAAAAAAAGTGCACAGTAAGAACAACTTGATACAAAAGATGATAGTAGGATTTCCTCCAAGAATGACGTAATGCATGTGCAGTTTTCTCAGAAGCTTCATTCTAAGAACTGCTTTTCCAAGAATGGACACAGCATACAAACAATGAGATCCCCAATGAATGGCCATAAAACATTGTTTGATTATCTAAAAAACGTGGAGAGCGAACACCGGATGCGTTGTTACCATGTTTGCTACAGACGCTTTCTCTTAGAAAAGAACAAGACACAGTTTTGAATTATTGCAAATGCGGATTTGGAAATAGTGTCACAGCGCTCTCGTTTTAGCAAATAGTTTTACTAATTCGATTTGTGCGTTACTAAGAGCAAGTGATATTGTTGCCTAGGGCTTTCGGTTAACGCTGAAATTTTACAACTGAACTATATCGCTCATAGTTGTGGTAACAAAATTCCAACAAGAACAGCGCAATTCTTTGCTCTTGAGATAGTTCCCAACAAAAAAGAACTGCTTTTCAGTTCTTGTTTCAAGAACAATGGCAATTCTTTGCTGTTAACATAGTTCCTCAGAAAGAAAGAACTCTTGCTCAGTTGTTGTGGTTGCAATGTTTCTACTATAGTTATGAGTGGTTATCTGGAAAACACTGACACCGGAAAGTGGATGGCGGCCACATTGTTGCATACACTCTTGCACTTTCTTTAAGGACTCTTACTCTGTTACGGACACCTGCTAATAGGTGGGCCCCAAGGTTTGAATACACATGGTCTGGGCCAACAGAAAAGCCACTCAAATGCTGGAGGCATGAGATAAATATTTCAATCAACTGCTTAGTGCTTATATATGCCTCTGCTACTTAGCTTATGTTCGAAATGTGGAAGAATAATCATTACTATGGCTGTATAACAGAAACAAAAATAAGTATTCACCTTGTCAACAAAAGATGGGTGAAAAGCTGGTGTGAAAATCTTCATAACCCTGGGTTATGTTAAATGTCTTCCGAACAGCTGACTCCATTAATTTACGCACAGAGTGACATAATTATAATGATTCAGAACTAGATTTACACAACAGTCTAGGGCTATGCAAAGAACCCTAAGCAGCCAAAAGCAGCCACCGTATAGATAGAATATTTGGGGGGTGAGGAGTCTGATTGGTTAATTAAATTGCAAATCTTTAGAGCTGTTTTTTGTTCTTTCCTAAAACAGATATTTTAACAATCTCCATAAAAACATGTCCGTAAGAAACCTCCGGTGTCTGTGTTTTCCAAATAACTGTTATGAGCGGGTAGTTACGTAAAATAATTTAGGCGTTAAGCCTAAACACTTAGCAACAGATGAGGCAGATGGACCAATAGGGCCGCTGTTGTTTCTCTTAATTGTTTTTTACTTTTTCATAAAGTGTGTAGTAAGTTTTGTGATTTTATGAATGGGAAATATTCGATACTCTGAATAAAAAATGTTTCATGAATTTTAAGATGTGTTTTTATGCAGATAGTAGTGCATCAAGCTTGTGCCCAATGAGTGCTAAACTTGAGAAAAACAGCGTTGCAAACGCTTGACCGATGAACACTGATCAGGAAAAGGTTCACTATACTCTCTTTAGACAGAATTAGTTCGTTCATTATACACCAAAAGAACGGTAACTTTTACTGTAGCTGTAATATTCATGAATTAGCCACAAAGAAGCTATATAATCATCCATTAGGAACTATCAGATAGCTGATATAGGCTTGGAGCCAATGATTTTGTCAGAAGTAGCCACTATTATCCTAGTATAAGTGGCCTAAACAAAGACGATCACCCCCTTGACGCAATTTTACAAATTATTCGCTCGGGGGCTAAGTGCCTTTTTGTAGGGCACTTGCTAGAAATATTGCCGCCATGAAAATCGCAGGAAAACTTACTTACGCAATTTTGGAGCAGTCAGCTATCTGTTATCTCTAAGTCTCCATAATCTGTGATATAATATTGTAACTTTTGGTTGTCTTGAAAACGTTTTTGGTTCTAGAAACGTCTTTACCAAACAGTATCATTCTCACGTACTTAGGTGTGTACAGAGTTGAACTACACCTTCAAAAGAACGTGTTTTCAATGTAACCGTTCGAAAATATAACTCTGGCTGGTGGTTGTCAACTTTCTGTTATCACGTTCTAACAATCACATCTTATTCTAGAAAAACAAGACGGCAAACAAAAAGATAACATAAACAACTTTGCCACCAAAGCCGATGTGGATACAGAAAATGTAAGTGATCCTATCTCAGCAGACAACTTTCTTACTGGTGAATCTTACAAGAATTATTTGGAAGGTTTCTTGAAAATTTTCTCGATACCTTAAAAGTATTTTCAAACCACTAAGAGTTTGAAAACATTTTTAAAATCCTGAACAAAATCGCCATATTTTTCGCGTAAAAACATATTCCCTCGTTCTCATTGATCAGTGTGGAAAAAATAATTTCAAACAAACAGTTCCCAAAAAATAGGGCCAACAATGGAGCCAGTGAAATATCGGAAATTATAATAAGTATAATAAAAATAACCTGACTATGCGAATACGAAAGAAATCTGTAGAGTTAATGGAACCAATTTCCTCTGAAACGTATCACAAAACAAACCGACTAACAAATAATTGACGAAAAACTTTAATAACAATCAAGTCTTACGCCTTTTTCTTGATTAGCTTTCAATGATTTCAATTCGTTTTTTCGGTATTCTGGATGAGATTTCGTTTAAAAGTAGCTGGCAGCCTTAAAACCCAGAATCTCAGCCGCCAATGCTCTGCAGGAAGTTTAAAAGTTTCAGAACAAAAAAGCTCTAGCATGAATACGGGCGATTTGTCCATGAAAAACAAACAGGTGCAATATCTTACCAATGCTTTTCTCATTGCAAATTTTATTTTGGTAAACAAAGTATGTATAAATATTGAAGCTTTTGTTTGAAGTTTTGTTTTATGCTTCATGTTAACTACAGACAGAATTCGTAGACCGTATGAGCATTAGCAAGCATTGTTTAGGATCGCCGTCATCAGATAAACTGAGATGAAAGGTCACCATCGTGGAAGGTAGATTCAGAACCACTTCACTGGCACGATGAAGAAAGAGAGTCACGTCCCTCGTCTCCTATATTTTCGGGCATACCTCCACGGCACAAACAAGACTTGCCAAATTCTGAACGGACACGACGTAAGAAAAGTCATACCCATCACCGCCTCCCCCTCCGCTTATACCTTCGTACCTTGTCCTCTCAAAAAAATTATACCTACGACATGTTTCATCCACCTCAACTTCTGTTCGATACAGTGTTTCTTTTCTCGCAGCTAAGACATGTTAAGGACACAACTTGCAAACGGCAACCTAATTCCGAAGAGATGGGGTTTTTTCCCACGAAAAATGCACAGTAGTGCCAATGCTATTCCACCACTACCCCCTCCGGGCATCTTTTCACCGAAACTCATGGGGAGAGAATGCTCCCACACACTTTTATGCCATGTGGCACACCACTGCTCCTTTTGAGACAGCACTTTGCTCCAGACGTGATGAGCCCAATTTTGATGCTTCCAATCCCCATCGATGCCACTCGTGACACAAAGAGATATTCCCGCTGCCGCGGTTCGTCACGGCTGAACTTGGAAGCAACTTTTAACAAGTTTCACCACTAGGGACGTGGGAAAATAAGTTCAGCTTCCAACCATCCTTCCTCTTGCCAACGATAACACTTATTGCAACATATCCTTCCAGAGAAAATAACCAGCATTTCTGAACACCCTCTACCTCGTTCCTTGATTCTTAATAAAGGACCTTATTCAATGAAGTCGCTGTAAATGAACGATCAAAGTTTGCAATTGTGAATTTTGGTAAGTATTGCATTTTTTAAATTTCTGTGATTCAAGTTACTGTGCTCAAAAGTTTCTCTACACAAAGCTGCAAAACATTGAGTGCATTTCCTGCTTGCTCTTTCCAGATTTTGCAGAGAAATTCTTGGCAAGAATTTTACTTCTTCCACGTTGGATCAATATCAATTGGATTTCTATTAATGGATGGTGACGACTTTAAATGTGTGAACAATTTTAGTACGTTACTAATGCATGTATTAACTATTTTGCTTCAGTATAATAAACTACTTGCTTCAATCTGTATCTTGCTCCGAACATAGTGAGTTGAATTTAAGAAAGAATTTCTGCAATGGAATGAATGGTAGCAATCTTGAAAGTCTTTTTAAATGAACCCAACTTCAGGGTCGTACGAAGGTTGGTAGGATTGGAAAAGCCGACCCTTACGAGGCGCCACCATGTTAAGCGCCGAGCAGTGCCGGATATAGGAATTAAATGGCCCTGGGCAGTCGCTTTTTTGAGCCCTTATACAATCTATCTTATACAATTTATCTTTTATGATAAACTTTTTTCACTTTTTTTGAAATTCAAAAGGCCAAAATTATGTGGATAATTTGTAGGGCGTTTTTAGTACGGGGTCTCTGGGCGAGCGCCAATGTTGCCTGCCCCTATATCCGGCAGTGGCACCGAGCGAGAAAGTTTACTAGAATTTTTTTACTCTAGGTTGGCGGAAATGGCCGTTGTCAAGCATTTTTCCGTCACATAAACCTTATTTTTGTCATGTTCAGCGCCATATTTGTTTTGTTAATCTGTTATACGCGACTCAGGCAATCATAGTCTTAACCAGGTGCATTAAAAAATGTATCTGTGGTAAATTATTAGGGAGGGCTTAGTTCCCCACACTTTTATTATTTAGGGGGACTGCACCCTTTGAGCCTCCGCTTCCCACGCGACTGAGCTTACAGCTGGGAGTTTTCAGATCAAAGTGTAGATGAAATTAGCAAACCAGCGAAGGCTAGTGTACCCTGTACCTTTTTTTTACTGAGTGCTATGCCTGTGGTTTGGGACTGTTGTCTTCTGTTGCTGTATTTTCGCTTGTTAGAGTTGCTTTTGGCTATTGTGTGATGCATTGTTTGTTGCGTTGCTTGTCCAATTGTGTTTTTGCCATTTACCGTAACACAAATTGTGTTCTGTTTGACTGATATTGTGCTGTGTTTTTTCAGTTTAGCTCTGTGTGTTGTTTTTTGTGTTGTTTTCTTTTGTGTTCTTGTTTTCTGTGCTACAGTCGTTGTATAATAGAGCGAAACTGCGCAAATTTTAATCTTGTACTGTATTTGCTTATTTCGACAATGATTCATTTTATAGGGTAACTGCGGCAGTGCTCTAGGGAAATTACAAAAACTACAAACAGTGCCGGCAAATATTATAGCAGAGACAATTGGGACACCTGATTTATAGATTGCCTCCATGCATGTCGTGGAACATTCCGAACGACAGCCATAACAAGCAAATCGCCCTTGATACTCAGAATACTCAAAAACTGCTCAGCTGCTAAGTTCAAGAAAACATTTATTTTAATTACTTATTTATTTATTTATTTATTTATTTATTTATTGACATATGGATTGATTAATTGATTGATGGTTTTTTCGACATCACTTTTAAAAACGTTCCATCCAGCAGCTACAAACCTGATTTTTCGCCAGCCTCATAATTTATTTACACAACTTGCTGAATTGCAAAATTTTTTCATTTGGAGAAACTCTTGTACAATTTTAAAAATAATCACCATACAGTGAGATTCGCCGTTCGCTTGACTGCGCTTGATTGCATTGCAGCTTCTTTTGCTCGGTTTCTACAAATGAAATTTGTCTCGCAAATTTTTTGTCTCATAAGATCTCAACTAGAACTACTTATATTTTCAATCAATTCTTTCCGTTTTAACAATTAATATTCATTTTGTGCGAAAAAAAGCTTGCTAGTGGAAAACCGGCTTTAGTATTTGGTTAAAGCGAAGCTTTTTTCCTGGGCTTGTTCGGTCGCGGCACTAAAGAACATATACTCTTTTCTTTTTTGTGGACCTTTGAGAGATATGGCATTGTTAACTTAAGGCAACTTAGCACAGGTTTCTTCACGAAGTATAGACTGTATCAAAAAGAGATGACTTTTACGAGATCTGTAAAAAGAGCGGTCTAGGAATATGCTTTTATAAAAGAGAAAATTCTTTGTACTCTCTATTAGGCTTCACTCTCTAAATATTTTTTGATGCGCGTTTTTTATTTTTTAACTGTTGACAATTACTTACGTCAAAAATGGAACACGTCAACTGCAGTTGTAATAAACGCATGCGCCATAATTAAGATATCAATTAAGAACATGAAGTACAGTCACGTCTTTACTCTGTGTTTTTTTCTTTACATAATTTCTTTTAAAACAGTTACCGATTCTTCCGAAGAAACTTACACAGAAACTATTTGCAAAGGTACGTATAGTTTGTTACAATTTTATTTTTACCTAAAATAGCGAGATTTTGCGTAAGTCTAAATTAAAGATAGAACACTATTGAAATGTTGCAATGTAGGCTCATACAGAATACTTATGTATAGCGATGTATGGACAACCCACAAGTCTGCAAGGTTTAGGCTCGGAATATACGCTTGGCGAATTAAAAATTAGTTATGTTTTTGTATCGTAGTTTCGTCTTATGAATGGTATGTCAGTTCTGCAGCATTACGAGTATTTTTATATAAACGTCAAGATGGAATCATTGACCTGCAGGATCGGTACCGGAGACAAACGTAATATATAGTTCTGCAGATATGGTGAATCTCTTTGCACTGCTGTAAACAGTCTTTACAACAACATTTTTTATCATTTTTCGATGTTAAGTTTGCTTAAAAAGTTGTTCATTTCTCCTATGCTGACATGAGGGGCAAATCCCGTTTGCCATATCGATAGACTTTTCAGTGCAAACATAAATCCATCAAACTGACTGGCTGGCAGTCATAGCTAGCAGTATATTTCGCTACGAAGCAACCTAATCACGTTGCTAGTTTCCTTTTCTGCTTGGAAAACTTTGCTCGATAGAAAACACGCCCTTGGTGCGGAAATTATCATCTTCATTAAGCAACTGTAGCGAACATGGAACGAAAAGTTCACTGCCCTCTATAAAATCAATTTGGAATACATTTTTGCTGGTCGCTTCTGTGTTCTTGTTTATTGATTAAAGCCCGTAGAATAAGTAAAGGTTGTTGAATAATTTTTCAATAATACAACATTTTATTTCTGCATGGCCAAGAACCAGTTCCGATTTAACTATAGTAGTAGGCGTTTTAAACTGAGACTAGTAAGCTTGATTCTATTTTCCAGCTTTGACATACTTGAAATCCCAAAAATTTGCCTAGTGAGACTCTCATGGCTGCCCATCATCTGCAGGAGGCTCCAGCACGTCGATCAAAAAAATTGCTCTTCTGGCATTCCAAAATCAGTGTCAGCCTACGTGCAATAGACCTTACCGATTATTCTCTTTTACTCAATGGCCTCGTTTCCATGAAAACGTATTTTAGCTTGTCAAGGGCAGACAAAGACTATATTCCAATGCATTCCTGGACAAATTTGTTTCTTGTTGAACTTAGGCTCAATAGCAATGTGATTTTCAGCCCTATTAAGCACGAAACATGAATAAGTAATTGACATGAAAACGAGGTCATTGGGTATAAAGTGAGTAAATGGTAAGGTCTATTCGACCATGCATGAACTCGAACTTTAACGTGATGAATATGCCTTTTTTGTTTTGCAGAATTGTATGAATGCCCCAGGAATAGAAGCAATGTTTGCTCTGTTGATGAATACGCTATTATCAAGGTCTCAGTTGCGAGCAACAGTGCCGATAAAATAAGAACGGACAATGCCAATGAAAATTTGAGTGGTAAGTGCCATCAAAACCTCGAAAGTGGACATAGGAACCCTAATAAAGTCAGTAAATAGGTGAAAATGACAATAAAGGATTTGAAATGTCAGAAATTCAATAAAAAGATCTGTGTCATTGTGAAAATGCTGTAGGCTAAGTTCATGCAGTCGTGCACTACATTGGCAATGACGTAACACTACATATATTAATTGGTATAGCATTTGGAAAGGATAGCCACTCTTTTAACGATATACTTTAAGATTATACCTTCCCACCCATTGTTTTACGTGAAAACAACAAACTAGGGATCCAAGGACAGTGCAAAGTTTCAAAAGGCAGAGGCTGCTGAACATGCATAATGAAAAGCTTTGCAAGGTTGTTTCATAGCTGCCAAGT
>JAODVQ020455168.1:0-10498 GCA_025400075.2 Phenganax stokvisi
CTATGAAGTGGAAGACCGCCCCAAGGTGAATGACATCTTGTCAGTGTCGAGGCCTCAATGAAGCTTAGCATCGATCAGATCTGTTATGATACGTGCTTTATTGTATTATGACGGGCTGAAGCACAGTCCCAATGAGAATTGTTGACCGTCTTTGACTTCCGCGATATATTCATGACCATTTGCCCATGCTATATAGTTCAAGAGAGGTCAACGGACCGCAAAGAATAATTAGGGCCAACTGTAGTACAGTTGGCCCTAATTATTCTTAGTGCAGTGCACTAGTGTGTGGTGTTTTCTTGACCTCTCTTGGGTATGATCCGATCAGATCAACACAGCCCTTATACCTGACCACGCCACCAGTCTCCTTCAATTCCGATGGCCCAGGTGCGGATTTCTTCGATTAGTCCAGGGAGCACTTAGGCTGGTCGAGGATGGAGCACTGCATGGCGGACCGCCCTGTAGTTCCTGGGTGTGGATGAACCGCGGGACTTCTTCTAGGTCCCAGCAGAACATCATGGGTGACAAACGACAGCCATCTGTGGTTGAGGCCAATGCGAAACTCAAATTGAATTGGTGCCGTTGTGTATTCTATTCTAGAACTGTTCATTGCTGCCACTGCTGTAGTTTTCGTTTTGAAGAGTGTCACATAAGTTGTTAACCAAGGATCATGTCGAGGTTTGCCTTGGTTGCTATACTTTGCATTGCCAGATGCATTCATGTAACTATTGAACAACCACGGAGTTCACTTATGAAGCATGTGAAGTACTTCAAGAACATCGCGAAACTGCTTCGTGGAACCATGGAATGGAGACATATCAACTAGTGGGGACTCTCAGACCGCTACTGTGCAGGGCATGCAAAGTCACATGAAACACACATGAAGTGACACCCAATAATCTTACCATCGATCCTCCATGTCATTTGATGGAGACAAGCGTCTAGACTATTTGATCGATCAGCTCCGCTGCTCAGCTGGATGGGCACCTGGGGGCATTCGCGGCCAAAGCCATCCACGGCGTTTGGGAATGCGTCCAGGGACCCAGTGCTGCTGTGCCGTGCAAGTGGGCTTCTCCGTTTAAGTCAAATACTAAGTCAAATTTACCTGGCTCCCCAACGCATGCATGTGCATGTTAAACATGCGAGCATGTATTCGTTCTGAGGCCCTATGTTGGAGGACTATACCGGAAGCTGTCTCGCAAAAAGCAGAACAAAATGAAGAAGAAGGCCAATGCAACGGATGGGGCCATTGTCATCCACTACGAGAGTTCTACTGGAAAACGAAAAGTGTTTGGTACTTAGTTGATAAACTATCGATCGATCAGGTCTATTTAAAGCATGTACTATGTGTTATGAATTTCGATCTATATCTATAAAGCATATGCGTCATGAATTTGGCCGACATGACTTCCCCTACAACTGAGGCGTGGTGGGCCCCAACTCAAAGCATCACAGGTCTATCCGAGGAAGTATGGAAAACGATTTCACGAGCTCCATTCTGCTTACGTGGCTTCTTGACGATAAGGGAACCCAAGCCGGTTGAGCCATCTGAACCATTGATCGATCTCATTTGAATTCTTTTTGGTGAATACGACATGTTCATAGGAAGTCTCGGTACACTATCCTACACTGCCGTCGGCACAAACAAGGCAGAACATGCTGGTGATCTCCGCGCAGCCTTGTATGGTGATGATGGACTTGTGCGGCCTGAAACCCTCGCCCATGCTATGAAGCATGCCACTTTGCCAGGATTAAGCAAAATAGATTCGATCATATTCGATCATAGTACGAAAATTATTTGATCTGGGTTGATCATATTGGGTCGATCGTGTTTGTCATGTTTAAGGTCATGATTCGATAGCTAAGTTCTCCTCCGATCCACACCAAGTTGCTTGCAAGGCCAAGCCATTGACCTGGTGGGCGCCGGCCAAATTGGAGGAGCTGAAAATTTTCTTGAAGGGAGAGCGGGATGCAGGACGATACAGGCCCCAGTTCCGTGAGGGACTGGACTGATGTCCCCTTAGCGTGACCAATTAATTCATAATTGGACTTCACACCCACAATGCACCAGAGAACTGTCAATTCCATCATGAATATTAGAGACATGCTAACTGATATTTGCGTGCATTGACTCGCACAAATGTCAATGGGGTGTACGTGCAAATAGTGATGACAGAAAGTGGTGTGGCTGAACAAATGCCAACATGACCACTTCATGATGCAAAAAAGCAAAAATAAACTGGAGGGGTGCGTGGTCCAGGCGTGGTCCCAGCGTGGTACGGCCTAACATTGCCGTGGAAACACCTAACATTGCCGTGGAAACACCTAACATTGCCGTGGTCTCAAAATCCTTGAAAATTACATATTTTGGTACCAGACTGATAAATTGTCATTAAATACAAATGACTCTCATCGGGTTTGTACATTTGCCCAAACGGCCAACAAACACGTAACCATTTTGGAAACATGTCTAGAAAACAGTGCGTGGCCCAGCCAGTTGAATCGTGTCTTCCACTGTACATCGCAGGGGCTCTACTCGGTGGTGTTCTAGATCAATTAGGGATGATATGTGATCATGATAGCAACAAACTCTAGATCAACAAGCATGAGTGATGCAACTCCCCTAGCAACTACTGACCATCGTCCAATGGAGCGCTCTCAGTTGATATTTATTATATTTGTTTATATAGGTCCATCCACACTCGCGGCTTGACCATGGGCATAGACGAAGCCAAGAAATTCTTGGCTGCAGCCAAGTCTCGGGCTTGCCAGTGGAAGCCTGAATCTTGCCATCCCGCAGCTCGAGCAGCTTTGAAATCGCCACCTGAGAAGCTCACACCATCAACTTCCGAAGGTTGGGGGTGCAGTTGGTCAGCTCTTCAAGTTAATTGCTCAGAGATTTAAATTAATTTAGATTAGCTTAGTCACGAGATGATGTAGCATTTAATCATTGCACAATGTGGCCATGCATGCACGTGCATGAGTTTTGACATGTGCACTGTAAATCACTCGATCGATCGAATTTGTGCGCAGGTGGAGTGAGCACTGCTAGCCCGGCACTTTCTCCTGCTTCTACTGTTCCAGGAACTGATGAACAGGCTCGTGCGATGGCTGCGGCTAGTGTTCAGGCGCTTGGTGGCGCCACCCCCGAAGAGAAGGTTAATCCGTCACTCACCCCACGACCTTTGCTCTCCAAAGGCATACAGTCAGTGGAGGTCTTTCAACAGGAAGAGGTGACACCAGCACCACCAACGAAAGCAGCACAGCCTCAGCCAAAACAACTGAAGAAGAATAATAATTCCAAGAGTAAGAAGAGTGCGCGTTCGAAGGGTCAGAAGAAGAAGAAGACTATCAAGAAGCCGACCATCAAGAAGAAACAAAATGAGAAGACACATGAACTGAACCAAACCTCGCCTCACCTGCCCGCTGACCCAAAACCCGCTGACCCAAAGCCCGCAGTAGCTGCTGCAGCTCCACCACCCTGTGTCAAGCAAGAACAGGTCAAACAAGAACTGCACGATAGCCCACCAGCAGTTGCAAATGCAATTCCGGCACAGATCCCCATTCCTCCACGACTATTGGCATCACCTGCACCGGAGTCCGTTCACCAACTCCTGAATCGGGCTCAGACTTCTGACCACTTTGACATCACCGATATGCAGAAAATGGTGGCAGAGACAGTCAAGGCAGCTTTGCCTTCGCACAAGAACGATCACCTTTCTTCACGAAGTGCACCAGATCATCATCAACCCAAGGTCCGCGTTCGTAACAAAGAGGCACACGCTCGAAGGATGCGATTTTATCGCAGCCTGGAGAGTAACTTGCATTTGCTAAATATTTTGCCTATATAGGATAAGTTTACTTGTGTTGATCGACGTCGTATGAAGGGAATTCCAATTGATTTTATTTGCACATTGTGCCGTGTGATCGAATTAGAATAATTGTTCATGCTTAGATCTCAGGTTCCAAATCTCCTGCTGAGATTGTCATGCTGGGTGAAAACGCTAGGTCAGCCTCAGGACCGGAATTGAGCCTACGGATCGATGACATCAAATAGATCGACATATGTGCGTGCTATTTAGTTTATGTGAATGACATAAACCAGTTATGCGTTGCATGCATTCTCATGATTCCCACTGATGCTCCGTGCTGGTGGTTATATGCACATGCATGACAAGTCTGTGTGCGCGTGCGCGAACAGGAGGGAGGAAAACTGATCAGTTTGCCATTCTCTTCGAGGAATGGATGAAGTGTGGAGAGTCATGGACAAACTCAAGCTTTGTCGTTCGCATGAGAGAGCGGAACAAGGAAAGCCAACGAGGAGGCCGACGGTGGATGACGGAATCAGACATAGTGGCCAAATATTTGCCAGGGAGGACTTTGGAAGAGGCAAAAGCCATAGCCAGAGAGATAGTGGAAGGAAAAGAAAGTGATCCGCATATGAAGAAGACGCACATTCGGCCACACCCCGATGCCCCATTGAGGGCTGACATGAGGCTGTTCTTGGTGTGGGATGAGTCCTATGAGACTGAGGAACGAGACGTGATTGTCGAGACCTTATTTTCAGGCAGTGACACTGATGGTCAAAAGAGCAACAAGTCAAAGTCAGAAAAAACAAAGAAGAAAAAGACCAAGAGTGTGTCTTCTTCGTCAAGTGTTGAGACCATATCTGACAGCGAATCTGAAAGCTCTTCAAGCAGCCATCGTGCAAAGAAGCGAAACAAGAAGGGAGGTCGAAAGACCAAGAGAGACTCTTCGAAAAGCAAGAAGAGAAAGGTGAAAGACAATGATGACAAGGATGCTGATGCAGTTGGGGTGGCCGGTGCTGGCGGTGGTAGTCCAGGAACTATCCCGCCAAGTGGACCAGGTGCCAATGCAGACAAAGACAGCAGGAAGAAACTCAAGGAGTTAGAAAAGGAAAAAAGAAGAAAGAGAAGGAAGCCGAGAAGGAGAAGAAGAGAATCGAGGCAGAGAAACAGAGAGAGAAGCGAGCAGCGCTCAGCAAAAGGCGAGGAGATGCAAAGAAGGCGCTGCGCTATAGGGAATGCACTCTATGAATCAAACTTGAATTTTGCTTTAATAAGTGGCATTGCGCATCACAGCTGATATCATGGACCATAAAGAATTCTGGGCCTAATTGTGATTGATATTTGCCAGCGAGTTTCATTCTAAGTTGTGCTAGCTATGGTAGGCAGTAGGCACCTTCACGTTACTGCACACTCTCACCTTCCACCATCCAATCGCGACAGGAAGTGGCTACTTTGGATTCTTGCATTGGGGACACAGTGCGCCGTGAAACCCATGCACAATCTGTGAGCCTTGGCCCTGATATGACATGTCATGTTCTAAGCGTATCTTCTGGATTTGACAGGTTTGAACGTCATGAATGTAACTAAGACTAAGACGTTATCCCATCATGCATGCGCATTATGTATATACACGTGCACATATATTACCTATAGGACTAGGGAAGTTATAAAAGCTTTTAAAGGACAAGCAACTAGGGTCCCATTTGTCTTTTGTGTCCGATCAACTTGTGTTTTGATGAGTTTTGCAAGTTTTTCTTTTCCCTTGTAAGTTGCTCCAAGATGCATGTACAATGAAGCTAGCATCATAGTGAGCCGCCAGATCCCGCACTGATACCTTAGGACGGATCCAGTTCTCAAAGATGCGTTGATCAAGGAGGCTACATCTCAACGCGCGAGTTTGAAAACTGCCAGGGAAAAGCTTCAGAATGCATTGGACATCGATTCAGTGTCTTGGCTTGGAGAGAGGCATGAGCAACAATATGTTTTCGATAGGTGTCAAGGCAAATATATTCTCATCATTATGAAGCTTGATGTGAAGCTTTTTCGATAATAGTTGGTTTGTGCATGTGGTCATGGATCTGTGACAGGCTCAGATCTGATATGTTTCACTATTTTTGCTTTTTTTCGTCCAAGCTATGTAAATAAAGTTACAAATATCGACACCTCAGCGGACTGTTGTTTAAACAAACTAGAAAAATTGGATCTGGAAACTAGGTTTCAAGGTGTGATTAAATACTTAATTGAACATAACGAAACTACACCACAACCCAAAACCAAATGCACTGGTCGATGTGGTATGATATGATGTTTTTTTTGTGCCATCTCTGTTCCAAATCCCAGGCGGAGCAAATGGACAAGCTGATGCTTGAAGCACGGACTCATTCCGCTGATTACAGCGCCCGCAAGAAAGCGATGGGCATGCAGTAGTGTTTCAATGCCACTTGAGCCCAGGTTTTGTTGAAAGCAAGGGACAAGTCCCTTGGAGATCTTGGTTTGGCTAGATGCACCCTCGCCTGACAGAATCGAGTACCTTCAAGCCTTTAAGGGCTCCTTTGTGGTGAACAAATCCTGTCCCATTGCTGTACTATAATCCATCTTGAACGGTATGCATGAATTTGGTTGTGAACGTGGGGGCGCACCAGATCATTACGATCTCTGCAATCCGGTAGGTTAGAACCTTTCTTGGCCTTTGGTGGCAACTACCTTCAAGTGGGGATGACACCCTACAAAAATGTTTGATACTCAAAGAGCATAATTGAAGGTCCTAGATCCGACTATGAACATGAATCATAACATTGGTGTGGGGTGTCAGGGTTGTGAAGGTTTGCCTTTCTTAGGCTTAGCAGGGCATGGCGAGCAAAAGAACTTAGGTGAATCATGCGCCTGTGTGATTTCACGCAGCGAAGCGAAGGAAAACCAGGTGTGCATTGCATGTGCACGCACGTGTTGTTCAAATTGTATATGTGGGATGGTGGGATGGTGGGATTGCACATGACATGATCGACTATCGACTGATCTGTCTAATAAATGTTAAGCGGACCTCGTGAAAAAGATCGGTTCTCTATCGATTGAACCTACGCTACTAATTTCTAGATAATACTTGACCTGTATCTTCGAAGGATGTTGATTCCGGCCACTGCATTCATTATTATTGTAAATTAATTGGGTTTGACCGAGAAGAACATGTTCAACGGATCAGTTCAATTTAAACTTGATGTTCATCGTCGATTTTCCGTTTGGGTCATTACTTCGAGCTTTGCCTGACCCCCTGGTACCCCCAACACCTCCCCATATTGGCCATGTCCCTCGCAGGTGATGGCACAGCTTGGGTCGCCCAAGCTGCAATAGATGATGTCGCGTCAGCAGCACCTCGGCTATTCAGATGTGTGGACGAGGGCTTGTGGCTTGTGGCGTGGTTTTGGGTTTTTGCGTGATCTAGTGAAACGGGTCATAAGAGGGTTGCGCTATTTCACTTCCAGATTGTAAAATTAACATTCAGCAGGATATCAGTGACAGAACAATGATTAACCATTACTGCTCTGAGGTTTCCAGCGTTTCCAGGGTCCGGAATGCGAGAGCCCATCTCCTGGATCCTTTTCTTAATTATGACCACGTGACCACGTCCGTTATACAGTTGGATTATGGGGCCAAGGCTAAGAGGTAATTTCCCAAACACTGAAATGATACACATCAAAGCAAAAATATCAGAATTCATTTCCGTGAGTCAATAACTCAAGTCCTAAACATGTGGCATTTGATTGAGGAAGCTGGTGATTCAATCCACCCTTGGTCCCGACGCATGGCTGCTTTTTCTGGTTGCAATACGACCAGAGACTTTTGGAGATTTACTCACACGGGCATTGCTTCTTGGCACGTGTTTTGTTATGATTCACAATGCGAGCTGCGTCCCATAGGAACCTTTTATTTTTCACAAGCACACACTGCTTAGAAGACGGTCGAATTGAATGCGTGTGTGAATCCTAGGAAAGCCAAACGATCAAAGTTCCTATCAAATGCAAGAGATCTCCTCAGGGCTATGTCATTGAAGAACTTGAAGTCCTCGACCCCTTATCCGTGATTGACTTTATCTTCAACAAGGTACAAATTTCAATCAGTGACAAAGACATTCAAAGTTATTGGGGTCATTACCGATCTGCGGAGATCTCTGCCAAATGGGCATGCGAGCATCCTGGAAGCAGCAATTCAATTCCCTGTGGTTTATATGGGGACGCCTGCAAAATTCGTGATTATCAGAAAATGGTGGGGATCTACCTCAACTTACCGCTATTTAGACCACGCAGCATCCGTTGCTCTAGGTTCCTCCTTGTTGCCATTCAAGAGGAACTCATGTTCCAAAGGAAAACATTGGATGCCATTTGGCGTTACATTGTATGGAGGATGAACCTTCTGCTGACGGGCCGCTGGCCCGATTGTGACATCGATGGTGCCCGGCTCGCCGGTCCTCAGCTGGCTCGTGCGGGGCAAGAGGTTGTTCGAGGAAAGACGTTTGCCGTCACAGAGTTGAGGGGAGACTGGGTGTGGCTGAAGGACTGCTTCTCTTTCAGATCGTCATGGAAGGGCGGGGTGAAGGTGCCGGTGTGCTTCATGTGTGAAGCAGGTTCAAATGAACCCTGGCTTTACTACAAGGTGGAAAGGGATTCCAGTGTATGGGACACGGAGTACTCCACCCTGGCCCAATTCTTGGTGAGACAAATGCCTCACCAACCAAGTTACTAGGTGGCACGTGCATGTGTCTTTCAGTGTGCAAGTGACTTCAACACAGGCAGTCGGTACAGTGCTTTAGTAACATTGGCATCGGTCTTAAGGTGATCTTGGGTAGTGCGGTTGCAAATCTTAGGTCCACTCATCGCCCTCAAAGGATTCAGACACGATATGATTCGTTGGTGCAGCATGCACGTTATCAATTTGGGGCTGCTCTATGGGAGCAATGCGTCCGTGCTGTGACTTGTCAAAACTTGTCAAAGTTGCCACCCATTTAGATTGTATCGAATCGACCTTGCAAGTACAAGAGCTCGGTCAAGATTGTTAAATTTGTTGAGTGGTTTATCGCTAAAAAAATCATCACCGGCTGACCGGCTCTCAGGGTTATGTTGTGCGAAGACCAGTTCTTTGACGGGAACAACTTTCGGGAGCAACTTGAAACAGCCTATGACGACTTCAAGGACTTTACAAAGATGCACAAAATCGCTCACTCCCAGAAGATATTCACACCTCGATTGGTGCCCCAGCTAATATACCAGTGGCATCAGTCATGTCAGAGTGGATTCACCGGGTAACTAAACTAATTCTCATGTTGTGGCCTAGACTATGCTGAACGGAAGTCTTCTAGCCCAACGTAACTAAGAAACCAATCTTTGTACGCATTGTCTTAAGGGGGTTGAACTAAGGTGGTGAAGAAAGACGGTCAACTTTTGATGACTGGTAAAGCGTACAACAACCGGGTCATCGCTGAATGGCTGCACGATGCTGTGAAGCGAGCTCGTGGGAGTTCAACTGACCCAAGGATGCCTCTTACTTACCTATGCATGATCCTTTTATCAATTAATGTGAATCTCGTTTAGAATGGTTGATGGGTATTGTCCAGTGCCGGCAACGCGAGTTTAATGTTCATACACCGGACCCATACATGCGATCTCAGGAATGGGATTGCACGTTTCTTTGGCATCATGGAGAGATGTCCGAGGTTTTTGTTTCCTGGTTATGCACTGGATGATGTGATGCCATGTTTGTGAAACAAATATAAGCAACTCGTTTCTAGAGCATTCTGAAATAAGAATCACCAACAACATGGATGAAAGCTCCAGTCTTGCACATGCAGCCGTGTGCATGTGCACGAACACAAGGTCTCCCGAACAAGCAAAAGCTTTGGATGAAGCTGGTATGCAGTACATAGACGCTCACATCAAACTCCCACATATGTCCTTCCAGAAACTTTTCAGCAATACGACACTGCCACCCTTAAACTAATCGTTTGTTCATCGCATTTTCCTCAGGGTTTTGATTCAAAAGGCGAGATCGATAGACATCAATCCGTGCAACCCGGCCCCCCAAGGATGAACAAGGCCCACTTCATACTTCGTCCAAAGATCCATGCACTGTGGCTGCAAGGACAGCAAGCCAAGCCAGCAGTGCAGAATCAGCCCGCAACAGTGAAGCCATGCATGGCTCTGTCAGTACAGTCAGAGACGAAGTGCTGTATCATTAATAAGCTAGTGTGCACAAGTCCAATTAGCCTTTGCGCATTGACAATTTTTTTGGTGGTGATACCTTTTTATTGTTGGGTTTGATCTTTGACTTTGAAGATAAAAGCTTACCCGCTAAAAAATGTTGTCTAAACTGACAGAACCAGAGAGTCCTGGGTGCCTTCAAACATCCTTGAAATGCTGGATGGGATCACTCGATCAAAGTAAGCTTATCCTTTGCTGTTGGCATTGGGTGAATTGAGGCATTTGGCCATATTTTGAAAACTGTTCGAGATCATCGCCTCTCAGCTACGATAATGAATCCTTGTTTCAAAGAGCACACGCATGCAAGCACGCATGCAGTTAGATCTAATTAACGGCGGATTGCATCGTGACATTCACTTCAGACACTCAACTTTTGAGCCCAGCTCAGGTAAGAAAGCAATCATCAATCCAAAAAATAACTTTAATCATGATCAACAATGCTTT
>JAODVQ020455275.1:0-10497 GCA_025400075.2 Phenganax stokvisi
TCATAAGCACCAATTAATGTGTTACGACCCACACAAGGTGTGACTTTCTGATCACCTAGCAGATTCCAGATGAACCTTTCAGCAATTTCATCGATAGGTTAACACCACAATAAAAATTCATCAATATAGGAAAGTGCTCTAGTTTATCTCACTCCTTTAATTGGTACATCACCTGATAAATACATTTGGGAAGACAATGCTTCTCATCAGGGTTATTATATGCTGGCCACTAAGTGGGTTAATTAAACTATCAGTTATGTAGCTGCTTATTTCTTTCTTTATTTTGCACTATGGAATGACAATGCACCCTAGTGCCTCCTACTTGTTGTTTCACTCTTTCTCTTTAGACAGAATGGATAAAACTAACATGGGTAATAAATAATATAAGCATTCCTAAGGCACTGCCATACAAGCAAATTCTCTTGCAATATTTCTGGTTTTGAACATTGTGAGTGGAAAACTGGCAAATATATTTCATCTAATAATTTTGCCAATGCACTCCTCAGCGAGCTTACTCAAACACATACACTAATATTAGAAAAATTGCAGTAAAAATCACCTGTATATGAACAGGCCCTAAAACTCAATTTCAACATGGTTTCAACAAATGTGAATGACAAAGCTGCATTTATCCAATCAGTCGCTAGAGAACACCACAAGTGATTAGAGTTTCCTTGTAATTTATTTAATTATTTAACAACGAACACCCATGGGAAATTGACAACCCCAGCTATACACAACGCCAGATTACCACTGATTTCACAAGACTATATAACAATTCAATAAGCTATAAAAGATGTGATCTGGTACATTCTGTTTGCGATCAATGCACTGTTCATACTTGATATGTTCCATGTGTCTATACTTGTGGCACAAATATTTTCTCAGTTAAGTATTGGTATGAACAGTAGCCTAGGATATGAAGCACTTTGGCTGACTTGTTTCCAAGATGAAACTAGTCTGTCAAATAAGGAGTTATCCCACATTGTGCAACTTGGGCCTAAGAATAAACTCACCTGGGTTCGACTATGTTTTCGTCTAGCAGCAACGACTTTAATTTCCTCTCTTCTCGTGAAGTTTTTGCCGACATTACCATTACCACAAAATGTATTGCAATAAATAGAAATCAAGCATAAAATCAATGGTAACCAAGTGATATTTTTGCCAGCCTGTACATAACATGAGTACTCCACATAAAAATCTATGCTCACAATCCTGCATATTCGTAGGGCGGTCAATTCATCTCTTCAGGAAAGAGTCGATGTATTAAGGCGTACTGCTTTTTACTAAACAAACGTTGCTCAAAAAATATATAATTAATAATATTTGAATTTGTGACCAAAAATAAACAAAGCAAACCGGATATCCCAGGACACTTTGCCCGTTGGATGTTTGGAGACGAAAATTTACGGAAAATCTAATGCAATGGAAATTCGATTGAACAGAAGTTGATTTTGATTGATATTTCGCGAATCTAAGAATAAACTCCAAAGGTTTAGAAAGCGATGTGGCATTTTATATTAAGCCTGTCCAAGAAAGGGGAAACTAAGTCGTTGAAAATGATTTATCTCAGCTGTTTTCCTGCTTGAGCTTTCGAGTCGAAAATTAGATGAAAATTGAAAAGTGGAGGCATTGTTCATGTGTCAACATCCAAACAAACTTGAAAAGTATGAATAAGTAAAATCACTCGGCAATTTTTAAAGTGTAAAGAAGAATTGCTTTGAGTAAGGAAAAAGTGTTCCAGATACGACCAAGTTTGCAAGAATACATCAAAAATGCGAGAAAATATAATTTGAGCAAGTTTAATTAAAGGATACTGATAAGACTATTGAATTTTAGAGGTTTATTGCACACTATGGCCACATCTCAATTGTGCTCGTGTTTCGGGACAATGCGCCCCAAATACAAACGTAAGGTCGATCAGATATTTCCCAGAGATGCAAGAGATGGGTTAGTGAAATCTAATATGGATAAATTAACCTTTTATGCGCTCTCCTCCCCTGAAAAATTGGATCGAATTGGGGCGTATTTGGCACGAAAATTAGAAAATCATATTTACCGGAAACGCTATGAATTCGTTCTAATTACAATGGAAGCTATGGAACAGCTATTGTCTGCATGCCATGCACCAGATATAAACTTGTTTGTAGACAGTTTTCTAAAAATGGTCCAGGCATTGCTCGAGAGTTCAGAGATAGTTTTACAAATCAGAGGCACTGAGTCATTTGTTATTTTTGCCAATATTGAGGAAGACACACCTTCCTATCATCGACAGTATGATTTCTTTGTGTCGAAGTTTAGCCAGATGTGTTATCGTGATGGTGCCAGTTCAGAGGAGAATAAGAAAATAAAGATGGCGGGCTTGAGTGGACTTCAGGGTATCTTTCGTAAAACAGTCTCTGACGATTTACAAGTTAATATTTGGGACAAAGCATTCATGGGTAAGATAATACCATCTCTGTTGCATGTGTTAGAGCATGGTGAGTGGCCGGTAGAATCCCCACATGAAGATTCATCGAACACGGAAGATGAGCCATGCACTTTTGCTGAGGCAATTTTGCGTGAAATTGTTAGCCAAGCTAGCTTTGGCAATGTTCGTGCTGGAATTGAACCGGTGCTTCTGCATCTAGATTCAGCGAACTTATGGATCCCAAGTGAGTTTGCTGTTCATTGCTTTAAGATAATCTTATATTCAGTTCCAAATCAATATTCATATCTAGTAATTCAAATGCTTCTAAACCATCTTAACAAGCATGGAGACAGCTCATTAGAAATGAAAACAAATGTTGTCGAAGTGATTGCAACATCTGTGGGCATAGCTAGTGCTGAGTCAATGGGGGCATCTGTTCTGGAAATCTTTAACACCCTCCTGCATCACCTACGACTATCTGTTGATGCTCGTAGTGAGAGTAGTAAGTCCCAAGAAGCATTTGAGCAAGCTATTATTAAAACAGTGGGCAGTTTTGCTCAGGTATTACCTGATTATCAGAAATCAGAAATTATGATGTTCATCATGGGAAAACTACCATTAAATGCAAAAAGCCTTATTCGCCAGCGTTCTTATCAAAAGAGCAGAGTCTCAGAGAGTAGTGATCATGAAAATGGCCAAAATGAAGCGCTGCAAGAATTGTACTTGCTTTGCCTTTTAAAAATTGCCATTGTCTACAACTCAGAGAAATTATCAACGACATTCCCAGACACATTGCTTGATTCTCTCCTAAAAGTTTCTGTCTCGAGGAATGTTCACATTAGTAAACTTGCCCACGAGATCCTTCAAACGCTTCTGGACAGACAGAACAATTTACCAAGACTTACAATTGATGGATTAATGAAAAATATTGAGCAGAATGGTATTGTTATTAAACAATCCACCGAAGCAGATATTGCATTTTTTCAAAAGAAAAAGGACGACTTCTTTTGGCATATTTATCAAAGTGCATCAAACCGTTTCAACAAGCCAGAGAACATCTTTGTTCTTTACAAAACACTTGTTTTGCTTGCTATTGAAATTAATGACACTGGTTTTTTGATAGAACTGATTCGATTTGTCTTGAGTTTGCAACTGATCAATGGAGAGAGTACTTTGACCAGTGCGAAAGCAGCCATACATGCTATAGTCTGTGCTTGCTTAAATTTCATTGCCGAAATGATGGGCATAAGTAAGCTCAGGAGACATATTGCCACTTGTATGCAGTTAAGACAGAACAACAAGTACCTTCTGCCAACAGTGGTATTTAGCAAAGAGGAAATCGATTTCTCCCAAAGTGAATTACCAAATGGTATATTAATAACGTTTGAAGATGTGAGCGAGGCTCTAGAAGATGGAGGATTTGAAACGAAGATGTTTTCTTCTCCTTACGTCCCGGAACCTGTGTCAGAATTACTTAGTGGTCAACAAGATGAGAAGTCCCATTCACTGCGCTCCGAAACCGGTTCGCTTTCCTCCGCCGAGGGAATGCATTTCACTATAGCGGAGGAAGTAACATATGATACTCTCAAGGAAGTGTTACACACAAGTACCAGTCAAAATTTGGAGGGGAGTTTGGATTTGTATAATGCTACTTTCAATGATATTGCCGCAATAGCTGATGGACGAGCTCGTGAATTTAGTGTGAAAATCGATGATGTTCTTGAAGCCTCTGATTTAATAATTGATAAAAATGGCATCCAAGAAACGCCTAGTATTTCATCACTTCCCGGTGAAGACAACTATGAAATGAATTTCTCGGATAAGTATGTCTATTAGCACTACGTGACAGCAAAGAAGGATTAACCATAATCGTAATTAGTGTACATGGTTAATATCCTTTAAAATTCAATGTCCAACAACAATTTATGCACCTCACAGACATATCGACACCCCCAGACAAAAATACTTGTGACACTGACTGAATGATGTTCAATTTTCAAATTAACGTAATGATTCAACGGTATACTATATAGGAATAGAGAGGTTCAGATATGACTTCCAATACCAATACGACTACAATTTGCCAAAACTAACCAATGAGATGCGTTTATCTTATTGATTAACCAATCAAGTATGAGTTCACGCAGCAAAAGGTAGTGGTTGCGGTAGTGAAAATCAAATCTGAACCTCTCTAATAGCGATTCAAGTGTCACAACTTTATTGTCGCGAATAAACTATAACAAGAAAGATGGCGGCATGTCGATTCTACCGTGATCCTTTGAGGAAAATAATGTTTATATGCGATAAAAATACCAAAAGCTACATCGGCTTGAATCAGCAACGTGGTCAACCGGAAAACGAATCATCTGTAGTTTGATGCTGTTCTGGCAAAATTCCTCAACTGTCACCTAATCCATTTAGAACCGCTAACGGACTTTCACAAAATCGACAAGCCGCCATCTTTTTTAGTATGATGGATTGCTGTTTTTATAAATATGCAGAATTTGCTGTAGTATACTGTATAAGTCTATAATCTAGCGTGATTAAAGATATTACAGCATACATGTGGAGTTTACCAGGAACGTTTGTAAACTCAAATCCATTGGAAAGACGATTGGATATGTTTCACCTCCAAGATCGCGGGTTTGGTGATCAGTGAGGAACTAGCTCACTTTGACTCGAATCCAGTCTTCGTGCAAAGAGTAAAACCAACGCCCTGCTCAAAGTCGTGGGTTTTCTCGGGGTACTTCAGTTTCGTCCCAAAGGGAAAGTTGATGGGTTGGTTAGGTGAAAAAGGGCCCACCATAATGGCTTGTACTGTTATGGTGACCCCACCCTATAGTTGGCGAAGCTAAATAAACAAAAAAATTACCTGTCTGTAGTGGATGACACAGTAAGATGTTGTAAGATGGGGTAAGATTGACATGCCAGCATTCTCTATTTTTAGTCAATTGGCTTGTTTTTCATAATGCCAGCTTTTGAGAATGGTAGTTTGTTCGTTTGTACCGTATGTATATAGCGTTCATAACAGTCGTTCATTTAGTCATTCTGTTTGTAATCAGGCTACTCAGTATGCAGGTTTTAAGAAAAAACTTGTTTATTGTATGTTAGATCGAGTTTCTGTAGTCAACTCGTCGATGAAAAGTTGTGAATCAAGATTTGTTGGCTGCATACACGAGCAAGCGAACTTGTCAAGGAACATGTCGATAAAAATTTGTTCATCGTATAGAGTATTGTACACAAGAGTAACTCATGTTATCAAAGGAAAACTTGTCCGTCGCTTGCATGGGCAGGGCAAGTCCTCAAAAATTTTCACGGAAATCTCGCCAGTCATATTCACAACTATCAACGGAAGCTTGTTCGTGTCTTACAGTTACGTACGCGTGGCTGAAATTAGAGGGATTATACCCCGGTTCCGGTGTACGGATACTGGTAAATTACTCGTACCCGTGCTCATAGTACGAGTAGAGCTTGTTTTACCGAGGAAAACGTGTAGAAATTACGTGGAAATAAAGGCGACATCAGTAGAAAGTGCAAAACAAAATGGCTATACCCGTAAACCGAAACCGTGGTACAATTTTTGAGAAGTACAGTTTCTCAAGTTATCTTGAGCTGTCTATTGTCAAGAAAAGCTTCCGTATTCGTCGTGCGCACGCGTTAGGGCTAAGGGCATTCCTCAAGAAACTAGTCAAAGTTATTTGAAAGGTGCATGGGAAATGAGTAGCCATTTAGTTTTAAGTTTTCAGATGCATTGCATTGCAGTCCTTTCTAAATTAAAATCTGTCACGAAGTAATGCCTCGTGTTGCCAGGTGGAAATGGTCTCATTGTGACAAAATATTGGTAGAAATGTCGTAACATTGCTGGAAACATTCAAGTACTTGCTAGCCTAACTGTTCTTTTAGGTGTTAATGCATCACAGTTAACTGTCATCGACCAAGCCAAAACAGACTGCCGGCGTGAAAAGCTGTGTACATATGGTTCATGAGAAACACCTTTCTTTGCTCGTCACCCTTAATCCACCATCCCGCTTATTAAACGGTGAAAAAGTCATAATTCAAAAACATTCCCACACATCTCCTAAAACTTTCAAATCAAATCTTATGTAGTAAAACAATGACTAAATGCATATTTATTCTGTTCAGTTAAAAACCTTTCAATTTCGTTGTTCAAGGATTACATGGCTATGGTTTCTATTTTGAACTTATGCACTGTTTAGGCTAAACGGGCTTCTTACAACAGACCCCTGATGAATAAAAAGCGTGCGAAGATAATGAGATTTGAACTTTCGTCGATAGAAGAATGAATTTGGACCAATGATCGAGTGAATGACCTATACTAGACGACTACTCAGTCATCTTTTGCTGTACTGCGGTGAGAACAGGGTCATTGGAAAGCCAAAAACTTTACAGCTTTTCCATGGTGAGAGACTATTAAATGGCGAAATGCAACATCCAAAGCACGGCAGCCTGTCAAAATTTAATTAGTTGTACTTTTTTATACACCTTGCGCAATGAAAGCCAGACGCGACTAGCTGCAGAAATTTGTACCTACAAAACGCTCACAGATGGTACAAATTGGCAGAGACTCGGATTCCTTCATTTTTCGCATAAAACGACTTCCAAGTACGATTGATCCATCCAGCTGTGAAACGTCTGACTAGTAGAGCTGTGCTGATTGTGTTGTGTCATCATGCAATACGCAATGCTTGGTAAACAAACAAGCCTCGTGGACTTTATACCATTCAAAATTACTGTGCACATACCCGCCCCGCTGTTACCCATAATTAATTTATCCTGGTTACACAGACATGTTCTGATGTATTGTTATGAACCTCTGTCTGGCTTCTGCTTGGGAAGGCGACATAGACTTGTGGCGCAGTAGCAAAATGAAGGTAAGAGATGCAATATTTTTGCATAAATTGCGCGCAACATCTGCTTTTATTCATTTAAAATTGGTGACGTAATGTTGTTCAACAATTTAAACTGGAAACTCGTTTCCAGGATGAACATGCGACGGGCCACGCTAGAATAGAATTAGCTGCCGCTACAACTGTGCAAGCTAAAAAATAAACTCTGTTGTTCACTTTGGCTCTTTTGTGCGGTGAACACCAGAGCAAAGTCAGTGACTTTCAATTCAAAATTAAGAAAATGCTACAGATAGTACGATCGTCTTACTGTATGCTGTGTGATTGAAGGGAAAGCGGCTTCAGCATGCAAGCTAATTTATCTACTGCACACTTTCCCCCTGAATTGTATTTACCTGTTTATATAATTCTATTTTCATCTCTACATAGATATTCTCGTTCGTGAACATAAGCTAGCATCAACTTTCTATGACACTTGCCTCGACTTTAATAATTACCCATACATAACAAAAACATGGACTCGAACAGAGACTACAGCCCGAGGCCCTGTTTTTGCAAATCTGAGATGATTTTTTTACGAGCCATGATAATGCTAGCGGTGATTTCGAAATGAACAAAATAATAATAAATTTTTCTGCGCAGTTTTAACAAATATCAGTGTTACTTTTTTCTGCTGCGGTCAGTAAATTAGTGTGGTGAATCCACTGGTAAGGCAAGGCGACAGAATGATATATTAAAAAGCTCCTTGCACATTCGTTGACGTGTAAGAAACTTTGCTCGGCAATACCAGTGCCTTTGCATGTTTGGCGGGCCAACTTCGGTGTGTTGTTGCCGTTTACGGAGAGCCACTGCAAACGGCAAAGTTTAAGTCGCATTTTACAGTCAACTAGCTACGGCAGTTATTCAACATTTCGGGAACCTATAAATGAAGTGAAGCGTGGTTTGGCAACTTTGCTCTAGAAAACTGCTGATTTACAATCAAATGTGATTTAAAGTTTGCCATTAGCAGATACCGGTTCGCCGTGAACGTCAATCTTAAAGTGCCTGTTGTCGGAGTCAATTTTACATTCCTCGACAACGCAATTATGATGTATTATGAGGCAAAATATGTTTGTTCCAGGACGACCAGCTGTCCGGTATAGAAACTTGTCCCTCGGGTTTATGAAAGCAAAGCCTGAGTCTGGTTCGCGTATGCAAAGCCTCTTCTCCTTTTCACTGAACTTCTATGAGACGACTTTTAATTTCTACTTTTTATGCAGATGCCGTTGGTGTTCGCTTTGATCTTGTGCTTGGGGTTATTTCAATTTTCTCATTGCGTTCCCAGTAGAAGCACTACAAACAAGCTTACGGTACGTTATTTTGTAGTAATTGTGAAATATTTACAAACTTTGTACACTAAATTTGTAGGTGTTTGAGAAACACTAAAAATGGTGTATATTTTGCCTCTGTATATTCGCACCTTCAGAAGTGTAATAGTGCACTATTGAAAAAGGCAGTTTTACTTGAAAAACCAGTCAATTTCCACCAAGAAAGTGTAAAATATCCTGCCTTTATACTTTCACCAAACAAGAGAAATGTTACCCCTTTGAGGTGAATATATACCACTATGTGTAACTTTGCATCGACTTTGGGCCGCAGTGACACATAATATGCCTTGAAAAAAGGTTTGTGGGCGTGCCTGAAATAAGACACACAGTTTACCAGAAGGCGTATTGGGACACAATTCAACACTTCGTTGGCCAGTACGTTTAATGGGAGTTCCACTTACGTCAAATCTGTCTGTTTTTGATGGAGCTCTTATTACTTATTTGCAAGAAAAGAATGCACAGGAAACGTTTGCTGCTGAAGATTAAAAATATTGTTTTCCATCACCGCGCGAAGAAACTTTTTGTATTGCTTCATTGATTAAAAATATCGTGTCCTATCTTGTATAAAACATTCCTGATTAACCATGTGCTGATTTTAATAACTCTAGATTGATCAGTACCTGAACAGGTATGGTTACATGGAACTGCGCGATGGACCACCACCACCAGATGAGAAGCGGAAAGCTATTGAAGCATTTCAAAAGTACGCACAGATACCAGTCACAGGTGTGATGGACAAAGTCACAACTGCAATGCTTACTGGTCCCCGTTGTGGAAGCAGAGACAATGAAAACAGTCCCCCTCGTTGGAAACGCTACGTAACACATGATACCAAATGGAAGAAAATGGTAAAATTACGTACCATACTTTTTCGATTAAGCACCCGGGGTGTTTATGTTTGAATTAAAAACAGCGGCGTTTTTTACATGGTGCGCACACTTAAAGACTGGTTTTCATTGTTCGCCGAAAGACTGCGATGCTCGACGATGTTAAGACTATGACAGACGTCGAGCATTGCAAACGGTATGAAACTAGTATGAAATATGCGAAAACCACTTGTCGTGGCCGATTTTTGTGGGCGATGGTACAAAAACAAAAAATTTGTTTTGTTATGACCGTAACAGACACGTCTATCTGCGAGCAATGAAAACCAGTCTTAATTACAAAATGGCAAAACTTACGTCAAGAATAAGGGAAGGGAAGGCAGGGGACAAATTGATCTCTCAGTAAAGGCGTAAATACACCAGGCGCGATTCGGCGATGTGACGCGATTTTGCAGAGTTTGAAAGCAAACAAGTTCGTCTATGGAAAAAAATTTTAAAACACTAGTGAATCAAATAGTTAAAAATATATATAGCGTTTGAATATCTGGAGAATCCCAACAAGAATAAAAGTTACCGGTTAGCGAAATCGAAAGGCGTATATTTCCATTTAGAGCATAATGGTGCTCACATTTTGCGATCGCTGCCTGTTGAATTATCAGCTACCAAGCAGAATGCATCTCATTAGATGTGGAGTAAAGGACACATTTGAAGAGGAAAGGATCGCAAAATGACGATCGCGCAACATTTTGCACTGAATGGAAATCCGTGCCCTTAAAGGCCCGCATTTTATAGAGTGCACTATGGATCGTATACTTATATTATTGGAGAGAGTAAAATAACAAAGTAAAACGGAGCAAGCGATGCAGCCACATGTACGCATTGGCCGGTTAGCATGAAAATTTGCAAGATCTTACCCCATGCATGCATGGAAGTACACAGGCAGTCAAAAAGAACTGCTCAAATTAGCATTTTTCCCGCAAGCCCAAGATGTGGTTATAGTAATCTTAGAATTTAGAGACTATAGGGAAAAT
>JAODVQ020455382.1:0-10497 GCA_025400075.2 Phenganax stokvisi
TGTTACTTTCATAATAGATTTATCGTGAATATTAAGTACATATCGAAATATTTCCAGAGCGTTAAACAAGTGAAAAGCTTCATTTACACCATACACGTGAGTTTTCTGAGCCACAAGCGCGAATTAAAGTAAAAGGCAAGTAAAAGGTGTTTCCAATAATTGTTGTTGATCACAAAGTTTCACTCAAAATATAAATTTTTTATACGAATTGGAAAATTCACCCTCTGGCACTGGCAGAAGTAAAAATACGTCTGTGCAACAGCTCTAAATAGCAGAACATGAATCGTAGGTCGGTGCATATATGTAGTCATACCCATAACTAAATGGTTAAAGCTAGAATTTTGCAACATTTTTGCATGCGTTTGCGCCTTTGTATGTGGCGCTAATTATATAGAGCATTATACCATTGCAACATATGCAATACTTGCAATACCGTCGTTTGTAATGAAGGTAAATGAGCACAAGAAAGCGCAAGAAATGTTGATAAATTAGCTCTGTTTTCTTGGCGTGGTCGACAGTTACCTATTCTGGTGAATTTTTCGACTCTCGCCTTTTTTCTGTCGACTTTCGCCTTTTACTCTCCACTCTCGCCTTTTTCTCTCGACTCTCGACCTTCGACTTTTAGACAAACTCGAAATTCGGCGACATTTTGAAAATCCTATACGATTTCCTGGAAGAAAAATGTCCCTAATGAAAACTCAATAATAATACTGATTATAACTCTCAAAATCTAAATTCTTGAATGAAATATCTGCATGCATCATACTACTAGAAGTCGCATTGATTTTCTCTTTAAAAAATCGAATCGTTCGTGTAAACTGACTTTGATTCCCGCTGTGACGTCAGTATTTAATATCAACTGCAGATTAATTTTCTGAACTAATCACCGAAGTGGGTGTTCTCCACTCATCCGATAGCCGACACGATTATGAAACAGCTAAAGGACGGCACGCGTTGCACGTCAAATCTAATTCCGATTTAATGTTATCACATATCCACACATCGGATCTTCCTTGAGCTGCTATTCCTGTCAACAGACTTACTAGTTGTAATTAAAATGCTATAATCCGCATTAATTGTTTGCTGGCAACACAAAAAGCAATATAATATACAAAGCAGCGACTACTCAAGTAAGACATTTTATAGTAATGAACACAGCTGACTTATATGACATATACTTGTGAATCATTTGATGTGTGAACAGGTGTTAGGATAGGAAGTGAAGATTATACAGCAGCTGGCCGCATACAGTTAGTCCATTCCTTAACACACGCGCTACATATGCCATCTAAACACTGTCTATAGGACCATAATTACCTCAGCCACAATATAGGACCTGCATGGCAGGCTGCAGAACCAAATGAAAGGTACTGATAAAAAGCGCCAAATATTCAACACCGATTGTAGTAACAGCAATGCAACGAGCATACACAACCCTTAACTGTCCAGTGTACATGGCAATAAAATAATTGAATCGCTAAAGCGCTGGTGGATCGTAGTATAAAGCATAATATATTGTATAATTTTATTGCACTACTTTTAGTACAACCTGTAATTTCTCTTTTGTATTGCAAATGAGTAAAAGTAGAGATACATTGATTTATGTAGAAACAAATATAAATGGTAACAATAAACACTCGTGTCACGATATTGTAAATATGTTGTCACTTACGCCATGTACATTGTCCCAACTCGCTTGCAAAGAGCATTACATAGCCTATAATATAAGCATTTAGCTGCAGATTGTCTTCGCATGTGCATAATAGTATTGGTGGAATCATCGAGACGCTATTCTTGCAAACTGTATTTAGTGTAAAAACGACAGCACAACTGAGCCAGAGCAGATAGAAAAGGGTATATAACATAATTAAACATCGCGTTGTAGCGGTTCAAATACTGCAGCGTGCAACAGCTATACATAAATGCAGGTTGTTTCATGTATATATGCAGCAGCTACCCCTATATATATTTACATATCCTGAATTTTTAATTTTATAGTTTGTAAATTTGTATTTTCTTTGTGTCGAAATACAGCACAGTCTTTATAGATATTTTGCTAAACAAGCTAAAACAAAACTAATAAATGTTCATTCTTATATAATAGCATCTCAAACTGCTGGTCATATAGCCGGTGCTAAATACTATCATCATCCAGAAAGATTTTTCAAGCATATAGATCATTATACCACATATGTTTGATTTCATGGCAGTTGGCATAAAGTTGTAAACAAAGAATGCAGTATATTTACATGTATATAAAGTTATAACAACAATAAAAAGAGAAAGTGATGAGCTATACGACTTGTGGCGGTACTCAAAGACGGGTATCCTTTTCAACAAAATATACGTGTTTTTGCCAAGTTAACAATTTTGTTGCATGAAATGATTATAAATGATGCATACTGTACAGATTAGTTTGTATATACTCTCCCAAACGTGCAGTAAAACAAAATTAGGTAAACTTTGTTTCGCCACTTTTAGAAAGTGCCTTCACAGTATATCATATCTATGTATATACCTATTGAAATCCATGACTGGCGCTCTTTTGCAATGCTAAGAATAGCTCAAGCGCGCTATTGTTTCGAGATATATTGTGACGATATGCTAATTTGCAATTCATTTGAACTGAGTGAATGAAATAGAGCCCTGGCGTTCAGTTGTTGACGAGCTTTCAGCGAGATCAGAGCGTGTGAAATCGAAGTCGAACAAAAACTGCAATTTCAACAACTTTTGAGGTAAAACATATTGTTCATCTAATATATTCATTATTAGTAACTTTTTCCTATACGTGTATAGCTGTTTTTCCGAAACTTGCGTGGTTAGTGATTCATAATATTTCTCGACAAAAGAGGCTTTGGGTTTTAGATGAACAACCAGATATAAACATTAACAGCTTAACGCCAGCGACTTTGCATATCGTTATGCTCTCGTAAGCTGATATAAGTAAGATAGAGCTGGAAGAATGAGATTCAGAGTGTTTTGCTAGCACCTTCAGTAGACTTGAGATTTTTCTCTTACAGAAAATGTTTTACGAGCGCCACGATAATCGCATGCTGGACTCGAGGTTCTTAAATGATGGTGTCTATGAAGATATATGTCCCGGGAGCAGATTAAAAGAAGATCCTTGGCAGAAAGTACAAAATCTTCTGCCAACACCACCATGCTCGCCAGAAGAACTCTGCTACCAAGGTTTCTCAGAGTTTATGGTACCACCAGCTCAACAGAACAACTACCAACAACAAGAATACCAAGTTGTACCGGACCAGATCGCAGATGACTTGGTCGATACTCAAGTGGACTCCCTACCAGTATTGGACATCAGTGACGAAGAGATGCAGAAACTAACATCTCCTACTATATTTGATGATACCATGTGGCAAATCCACTCACAATCACAACAACCCACTCCGGTAACCGCACCACAGTACAATGACGTGTATGACAACAGACCTGCAACCGTTCCTGATGTCAACTGTATATCACACGGGATCCGTACAGTCCATATTTCAGATCAAGTTGTGAGGTCGCCAGCTTACGGTCAGTCATTTGTACTCACTGTCAACGCGAATCCCATTCAACCACTCAACACCATGGGACATCTCATCACCCGAACAACGCCACCAAATTCTGGTTTGATTTCAGGTAAGCCTACTCCTTCTATCGTATCTTGTTTAGCCTATGATGCGTGTCACTGAGAATGTTTTAAGGAATTTCGTGCATGTTTAGGCTACGATACTTTCTGCCAGATATTTTGTATTGTGCTGAATATTATGCTTGGTTGACGTACATTAGGCGCACCACGGTTTGCTAGGAAGCGCTAGGATTACTTGATCTTCAAATATGCTTAGGTAATGTAGTTCTCTGGCGGGAACTTAGTCAATATTTTGTGTAGGAGCAAACCAAAACGAGTAGAATCTCGTGGGCCTGCTTCGAGCAAAGGCCTTTTATCAGAAGAAATCTTAGCGTATAGGAGGAGTTTATATCGTGTGCGAACGTGTTTGTAACTGCAACAATAAGGACTCTTATAGCTTTCAAGTGTAGTAAGCATGCATGTGGCTTCCAAACAGTACTATGCCCTCGCTTAGAGACACGAGTGTGACCACGCGTGCCGAACTAATCATCCTCACGGCTGGATAGTACTACAGTTTGAACTCATACATTCACCATGCTGTTTCCAAATTGTCCACTCTGTCATTTACAACATATGAAGTAAACTCACCCTGCAAACTTCGAGTCTAAACGTTGATCATTTATACTCAGGCCATAAAAGCTTTTAAAGTTTCCCCAAATAAGAATATGAAAACGGTATGGTATCAAACGCGCCAATCTTGGCGACCAATAGACCCGAACTCATCCGTGACGATAAACTAACCGCAATATTACTGCACAAAATTGCTAACCACAAGCGGTTATCAAAATTTATGGATGTCTACAAGCGAACTATGCGAAATATGGAGTTTGTGGGCAAAACAGGAAATTCACACTTTGCTATGTACTCACAACGTAACAACATAGTTGTTTCGGCACGCGTTCGCCGTACGCCTATTGCTTTCAAAATAGTTACTCATTAATCAAACATTGCGCGCCTGAACTGATGCCAAAAAATTCAAATCGCTATATATGGATTTCAAGGAACAAAAAACCTTTCCAACAGATTTCTGAATTGGCCATTAATTATCAGTTTAAGTTTTGTACATTTTTTTTTAATACACTGTTTGCAACTTTCTGCCAGCGCTAACAGCTTGGTTAGTTAACCTAATCACAATTAGATGTGACCACTATAATTTGTAAAAAAAGTCATTCATGCCTTCCTGAACGATATTGCAGCCTGGCACATACAAAGCTTTATTTCATCACCGCGGGGAAAATAACTGAATATCAAGCGAATCATAAAATGTCCATTTTTTTGTCATTTCTGACAGTCTCTTTCATTAAGGGAATCTCCTAAGTGATTAGGCACGCGTCGGCTCGCGCTGTTTGTTCGGACTTTGGATCAAAACTTATATTCATCATTCCATTATCACAGTTCATGTTTTTTTGGTTATATGCTCATAGATAATATATGCAGTGTTTAATGAGATGAAACTGCGTTTAATCTTTTATGGACTGTTGCAAAATACATGTAGTACTTGATTCTTTCTTTGCAAGCTTGCTGCCAAATTACGAAGTCTTGGATTTGCAAATATTTTAGTTCTACTCAAGTAGCTTGCAACCGCCTCTATAGCATTATTGCGATCCGTACAGGTATATGAATGTCTTAGCCATCGATAAAAATTACTAAGTGTCGTCCATTGAGCTTGCCTTAGTTATAAAAAGCTCCAACGACTGATAATCTGAATGCAGTCAGTACTTTAAAATGAATGCTTTTCTCTGTAATCCTCCCATGAATTTGATTTTTTGGAGGGGGGTGTCTTATTCGTATATCTATCTGAATACTAAAGGTAAAGCGTCTTTGATAAGTGAAGCAAAGCGTCTCAAAGTATTTCCTATCAGATGCAAATGATAATATTAAAGCTTCATAATAAATTTGCTAAGCCTGACTAAAACAGAGTATCCGTAGATTAGTACCTTATATCAGAGTATTAACAGTTTCCTTTCGAAGATTGTTTTGAGGAGAAAAAAAACATTGCAAATTAAAGAAAGGGATAAAACAGATCCGGGCACGACTTGCATAAATTACATTTGCAACTTCGCCATAAAAGATCTCCACTTGCAAACATCCTGATTACCCAAATTAAGTTTGCATACTCTTGTCTGGGGACTTCACAAATAGTCAATTTATATGAAATTAAACACTTTGAACTTTTGAAATAACTACAAAATCACAACTAAAATTTTGTCATATAAATTGCTCAATGATAAATAGAAGTATTTTCAAATCGTACAACACGAAATAGCTTTTCCTTATTTTAGGAAGATCTAGTCAGCTTTAAATGCTGAAAGCAAAAGATGCGAAACTTTGAAACCTAAACATTTGATATTCATCCACAGCATAGTTAAAGCTAAATCCTGTATGTGTGGCGCGGCGACTCAGGCAGGGCAATCGTGCTAATTATACACATGCATGCACCATCCATGACGAGGCATTACACTTCTTCCAGCCTATACACTATCGCGCTATGTGTGCACCCCATAGTAGCTGTTTCAGAGAAGCACAAGTAGCACTGGATATAATGCAAAAGTTTGTAAATACAATGAGAAATGAAGGTTTAATCATATAGGTTTATAATGACTTAATACTATGATGTGTAGAGTATTATGCTGGTGTATAGCTGCAATGGTGTGCTGTTTATCCAAACCACTTTGTAATTATATTAGTTACACCAGAAGAAAGACGTTTTGTTTTTAGAGAAGACAGCTGTTCTCAGCAATACTCCGGTGTTACTGATGCAAAGAAGCCCTTTCATAACAAGATTTGAGAGCAATGTCGCCATATGATAAAGATTATGGTGGTGTATTATTCTCATTTCTACAACACCATCAAGACCAGTCATATATCTCACAACTTACGGCAATTTCATCATCAGGAGTAAAACAATTAATTGGAGGTTACAAGTGATTCAAATATTTACTATAACATCAGTGACTGTGTTGACACCTGTTCTACAAGTGTCCAGGGATTATTCAATTTTTTTTAAATTCACTTCATTCATCTTGCAACCATGGTGATAACGGTCAAGCATCATTTAATTGCATTCATCAACCAATGATATCGCTGCATAGGCGTTAATCATTGACAACGAATGTACTTTGGAATGGAGGAGTATATATTAATACCTAGGCAATCAATAAGGATTTTATTACATTAGATTAGACGATTCTTGGCGTCAATTTTATTACTATACGTACGGTGCGAAATCAGAGCAATGTTACAATGCTGCCAAAAATACTGGCCACATTAAAAATAGTTCAAATAGAATTTCATGTTAAGTTTAACAGTGACGCATGGCAAGACACACTTACAAGCCACTGTACAATACGTATACTGCATTGACGCAATGCTACTTGGCAACACGGCTATACGTATCTACACGCGACATGAGTAGTTTAAAATACACCCTACTCTCATCTCTGAATCTAAATCCTACTTTCGACTCTTCCCTTGACTACAATCTCGATCCTATCTCCATCTTTTGACTGTACAGTCACTCGTCAAGTATATATGCATGCATGGATACATAATTATGATTTTCATAAGTTTGTGCCCTAGAATACTCGAAACTCGCACTTACGAAGCGAATGATTATTAGCTAGGGTTAACAAACACACAATGGTTTCAAAGTTTCACTTTTGATCATTTCAATTGTATGCAAGCTCATTAAACTACGACAAATCGCTAGGGCGGTGTATATTAACATACTGTACCATAGTATCATAATCATAATGTTTGAATGATATTCTATAACTATACTCCACTCTGAGTTTGATTCAAAATAATGATTCATGTCTCATATATGTTAAAACGTTTTTTTTTAAACCAGCCCACCCTTATCTACAGAGAAACCGAACATCAGCACGAACAATTGCAGTGATTACGAAAGTAATAGCACGTTTTTCCAAGTCAACTTTATGCACTAAAATCCCATTTCGCTTTCTGTAATACTAAAATATAGATTCTGAGTACAACAGCAGATAGAAGTACAAGGAAGTTTGGGTTAAGCTGTTCCCTTTTCTGGGAAGAAAAATCTCTGGTTAAATTAAACAATTTATGAATAAGCGACCGTTTATTCAAATTATTCAGGAGTAAAATGAATAAGACAATCCGACACAAAGAAGCGATGACACCTGCCGGTATATGTCTTAATGAACTATTTAAATCAAAGAAGATAAACTTAATGAATACTTCTTAAATTTTTATAGATCAAAGTTTTTTGAATGAAAGAGTCAATTTAGTGAGTCCATTCGATGTAGCAAATCTACAGGCACTTCCTGACAGCCCTACAAAGCGAGTACGCAAAGGCAAACGAACTACAAGTCGGGGGGAAATGGTGTTGGCTGATGATATCGCAGACGATTCCGAAGATAGCGAAACGACACGAGCGACCCACAACGTGCTGGAACGAAAACGAAGAGAAGAATTAAAGGAAAAGTTTCAAATTCTACGTGATCATTTACCAGAGCTTCACGAGAACGATCGAGCTCCTAAAGTGCTCATTCTAAAGAAAGCTTGTGAGTATGTGAAGCATCTAGAACAAGAAGAACAACGACTTTTAGCGGACAAAGAATTAGAAAAGCAAAGATTGCTTATTTTATTCAAAAAACGACATTTGCTTGCCCAAACTTATCTTTCGAGGTAGTAATATTCTAGAGCAAAAATTGCATAATCGTTCATACAATATTATTTTGTACAACATGCTAATTTGTACAAATTCTAAAACAGACAGAGGTTTTTATAGCATTGCAAGACAAATTTTTAAACGTTTTTTACCTTGGACAAGACTCTTACAGTCCTACATTACACTAAACTAAAACTAACCAAAAAAATAAGTTCGAAAGGCGATGTCATCACTTCCAAAATTAGAATAGACCGTTAACGCCACGTGGCCGTTAATTTTGAGAACAAAGAGCTTGAAGTTTCTTTTGAAAACGTGGCGTGCTTTCGTGAGAACTTTTAAATCGTCAACAAAAACTTCTAATTTTAGCGATAATTTCTTTGGGCGAAAGAAATCATTTGTGTACCTTAAATGCTTGTTTACTTACGACAAGGAGGATGTTGTAGCAACTTCATAACGAATTCGGGGCTTTTACTACGGTCAACCGGTTGCTAATGAATGAGCAAATATAAATATTCGTGCACTTTCATAATTATATTCAAATTCCCGAACACTATTCAATAAATTTTTTAAATCTTTCTGGTCGTTAGTGCAGTAATGTTGCATGCATATAAAAGTATAAAATTAGTTGACCAATGAAATGATTTGATCGGTAGGGTTAAATTACTGTAAATCATCACTGTTTGTGGATATCTGACTATTTGTTTATAGCTTTCTTAATTTCTTATTGAAATTGCTAATGTCATCAATGATGTAGACAATTTTAAAATAACATGGACCAAAATTGTTTAAAGTATATAATCCTACTTCAGCATGAGAAATGGATCAATTTCGAAGTTAAGGCAGAATTTCCAAACTGTTTTGAAACTTCGTTTTACTGCAAGTATAAACAATCTTTGAGAAGTACAAAAAGGACTGAAAAAGAAAAATAGTTTTTCCCAACATCATTTGCATGTACTTCTATTTACGAAGCTAAATTTTTGAGGCATTATTTTAATCATCACTAACTTGGTCAATTTACTAACAAGTTAATGCGAGTTTCGCTTGAACATTAGAAGGAAACCAAGTACTGAATTACTTATATGCTTGACTAAAATCTCCTCATATTGTCATTCACAACTAATAGTCATCTATGGCAGAAGTCAGATAAATATGATGTTGTGCCATAGGTTCTTGAATATTGGATGACTTTTTGATTAATGAGGAAATGTCTTTATCTTAAATACTTGAACATTTTAACAAAGTACACAAATATTTCACTTGACATTTCATGGCCAACTATTAAACTTCCTAAAGTCTATTAGTAGCACCAAGGAAACCAAAATATCATTCAATATTTCAACTTTAACCAAACATATATTTTGTTTCCCCCTGCAAAAAATTACACCAATGACTCGCAATGTCAAATTGTCAAATTATGCTAGAAATTTAATTCAAATGTAGTTAGCTCAAAAGTCCAAATGTGCTTATCTCGCGACAACTTGTTCGTATTGCTATACCCAACTGAGAAAATCTTTCGAACGAAAGAATAACGAAATTACTGCTGCTTGTACGGAAAGTTTCAGTCCAATATTTTCACTTAAATCAACATCCGGTTGTTTACTGTACACTTGTTGTAAATATCTTCCTATATACATCACAAAAAATTTAAATTTTATATCACGTATAATACACTTCGAGTGTTCCGGTTCAAAGTTTCACTCTCCTAGTTTCTTAATTGAAATTAAATATTAAAATCACATCTGGTCTTACAATATGTTGTCAATACATGATTTGTACATTTTGTCTTGTAAATTGAAGGTAGATTTCTAAAATGTATTGAATACAAAATTTCTTTGACAATTGCCAATAGATAAATATTACTAGAAGAATGAGCACAAATACTTTATATATAGCATCTCTTTCACTGAAAACAGAAATTTATTTGCAATTCACACATAGTATGGCCTGTTCATATGGGCCAAAGTTATCTCGGTTAGCAAGGAAACTTTTGGGCAAATTCGCACACGAGATCTCGCCTTATTAACAAATAGTACGAAAAATTACGTTGCATTCATATGAGACGAAAAGTTTTCCCCCTTACCAAGATCTCGCTTGTTGAAAGGCGAGATCTCGGTTGGTGGGATAAAATTCTCCCCATATGAACCCAATTTCCCGCCTACCGGGATGATTTTCTGTTTAGTCAGCAACTTTTCAACATGTAATTTAACAAAATGGCGGGCGT
>JAODVQ020455485.1:0-10497 GCA_025400075.2 Phenganax stokvisi
TCTCAACCTCATTTTCATCTTCTTTCTTTATATATGCTCTGATTGTGGAGCATAGTGAGCCTACTCATACGTGGTCAAGGCAGAATTTTTCTGTTTATAGCAATGTAGTTCACACACTGGAATGTGGACTATCACTACTACTGAATAGTTGTGGTTTTCCATGAATATTATTACCATGAATATCATTATTGCATCGCACTACGTCTGCAGGTGTACTATAATTATACATGCGAGCCAACAATGTCAAACATTCTCCTAGTACTGAGTATTATAAGTAGGGTTAGTACATTGAAGCTATGGCGTTCATTTCTTTTGTTGCTCGACTGAGCATGAATGTGCCCCTAACATTAGTGATAATTATAAAGACCATAATAATTTATTTTCAGCTCTGATGACCTGTGTATACAAGAACACACAACAATCCAAAACTAGGTCAGAAGAAAGTGATCTCAATCCAATGCAAGGGTTCACTCAAGGAAATGACGACATTCCAACACTGACTGAGCTACGACTGGTGGCAATGCATCTTCCTAAGTGGGAGGAGATTGGTAGACATCTCGAACTGGACCAAGACACTCTTGATCAGTGCAAACAGGCTCACAGGTAAATAATTATCATGGTTGGTTATAGAGCTACATTCGTCACCTCAGAGACCAAAACCTGTCACCCAGCTAGGTTCTCTTGTGCACTGGATGACATAAAGCAAAGTGATTGCACATCAACTGGTGCTAAAGCCTTTTACAGATGAACATTTCCATAGCTATTGAATATCCCAGTTGCATGTATACACATGTATCACAGTACGGTAGTATACAAGTCTACAAGGAAAGCGGGTCAAACCCAGGGTCTGAAAATAGGTCAGACCCACTATTATCACTCATGTGAACAGGTCATCCCACATCCAATCTGGGTTCACCCATCCCATGTAAAAGAGGTGAAAGTCATGTGCTGTAATCTTGTTAGTGAGAGAGCAGTTCATACATTGAAGAAATCCAACCCACTATGCCGGCCCGCGACCACCTCGTGCATGTGTGCAGTCTGGGCGAGATGCTTGCCAAGCAACTGTGCTCGGTCATGCCCCTTAATTGCTTGAAATTGATAACTTAGGGATATTCTATTCTCTCTGTATAGGACAACATGTGAAATGGCCTATCAGATGCTACAGAAGTGGCTTGAAGGAGAAAGTAGGAACAAAGACATAACAAGAACACATCTCATTAACACACTAGAAAAGTTAGACTGTGGAAGCATAGCTGCATTTCTGAAATTTGGTGAAGCTGATCACTATTGGAAATAGTAGCTTAGCTGTATTTTAGGGCAAATTATTACTGAAAATAGAATCTTAATATTATTTTAATGAAATGCTAAATGGTGAAGCCTAAGTGTAGCTAGTTAAAGTTATCCAAGTCGCCATAAAAACTTCTCCATTTGCATGGGTGATAACAAAATAGACAACCGCTAAGGTTTACTGGTTCAAATAAATGTGTATTTTGTATTCCAAATTACAAGTATAAAGGGGTTTTCTGTTTGGTAAATGTTACTTCTTTTATACAGTAAATGAACATAATATTTGAAAGATGCAGTTTAGGAAGATTTATACCCTTATGTTAGAACCGTATGTGTTTGTATATCCGCATTTCAAGCTATCAGCTGCAACAGTCCATCCTATCCTCTTCAGAGCCTCTGTTACTCTTTGTCGGCCATCTTGTTCCTTGGGCACTGTCAGTAGTACCTTCCTGCAGCGTTCTCTGTCACTAGTACAGACCATCTCTTCAATTTCCTTCATTGTACTTCTATTTTTACCGAGACCTAGCTCATGAGCTAGCTGTTTCCAGTTGATAGCACAATTGCAGATGATCTCTATCTCAGTAGGTGTTAGCATATCAACTGCTGGTTCTTCCTCAATTGTAGTGTAGTAAACTGTAACATAATAATACATTTCAAAAAATGCAGTTGGTTTCTAGTAAGAGTAAATGACATGAAAAGCACTAAAGTGCAAACCCTTGGCGCAAATATGGATGCTTATGCCGCTCTCAGATTAAATTAAGATACTTTGCTATATGTAGCTATTGAAAGAGCAACAGTGGGAATGGAACCATAAAAGAATAGCATATACTCTAACTTGAGCCGGTACTGTACGTTATTTATTAACCCAAAGAGCTGGCGTACAAGAATGCAACGATTGAGCATAATGCGGAAGTGGGTGTGTCTCGTAAACTAATGCAAAAAACTGTGTAACTGGGAGAATCAAACTCAAGCGCCATTGTTCGACGTGCCACAAGTGCCGTGCATGGATAGTTGCCAGCTAGATTTGCAGTGCGAAATATGCCACAGTTAGCGAGATATGAGATAGCGTGACAGACAGACGGACAGACAGACACACAGAACGACTACCATAACCCTCGCGCATGCGCGCCGAGGGTTAATAAAAGAATGCAGGGAGAAGTGTATGATTTGCAATGGTTCTCTTTCTACAACAATGTTGACTTACTGTATAGCAGTAAACTTTAGCAAGGTTTTAATTTGCCAAAGTTGCCAAATTAGAACTCACCAATTAGCACCCACTCACTATACTGTCATGATGTACACACGTGCATGAACTTACCAAATTTAATTTCGCAGAGTATACAAAGTTCAGCTCTTTGCCAAATGTACCCGCCATATAATATGCCCACAAAACATGGGGAAAATAGCATGTGGTTATAATACCTTTTGGATCAAGTTTTATGGCAGCTTTATAACAGCCCATTCTGAGTAGGATTCTTGCCAGCTTCTCTCTCCTGTTAGATGGACCTCTTTTCTGCCAGTCCATGAGAACTGTGACAATGGTCTCATCTGAAGGAGCACGGCTCGATCTCCCCTCTCCCAGTGTATTGCAGATTGTATAGTAGCAATCAAGAGGAATTAGTTCTACAACTTTCACCAATTCAGAGTATCCAATGATAACTGCATTAAACAAAGTATTACTTAAGTGTAGGATTATTCCAGCAGCAGTATCATCAACAACAGCACTACAAATGCAAAATTGTAGCCGCCTCCTACAGACCAACATTTAGAATGTACTCACACATAAACAGTTGTACATTATAATGCAATACTTACCTGCTTCAATTATTTTTGTACTCACTTTAGAGTACTGAGCATCCTATATTATAAGACAAGTAACAAACTATAAATATGCAAGTTGCATTTAATGTAGGAACATACTTTTCCAATTGGGGCCATCCACCTTAGTTGTCCAGGTGAGAGTGTAGTCATTTTGCCACAACCAACATTATACTTTTCCCCTTCGAATTCTTTTTCTCCTCGTTTTCGACAATAGAGCTTAGATGTATATTCAGAAGGCAGGAAGTATAAGTATGATGTTATGTTGCTATTGGGAGGGTTAGTTTTATTAAATTTTAGGCAGTTAGGGCAGATCAAACCAATCTGATACTGACATCCTGGGAAATATTCCAGTACAGAGTCAAGAATTTCCACACAGGTGGTCTTGATAATGCCTTTAATTTCACGCTCTCTCAATTCTTCTTTGATATCCTTTATAGCCAGTTCTACTACATCTCCATGAACTATAATTTGAAATCTTCCTCCTTCATCAAATTCAAATTCCGTTAAATTGTACATTTTATTTGGTTTAAGTTTTAATTGTGGTATTTTTAACTTCATTCTTTTAACAAAGTGGGCTTGTATATCACAAGGAACATACTCTACATTAAAGGTGATATACAGGGAGTCATCAAGTATACATTCATAAGGTAGACGTTTATCATATCTTCGAACAAAACGCTCTGTGCAAAGAGTGGACACATACAATAGCTCATTTTTTTGGTCTCTAGTACATGGACATCGAATTTCATAGTCATATACGTCTACTACTTCATCCTCTGGCTTGGAGTGGACAGTTGTTGGTACTGCAATTCCAGCATCCTGCATAAGCTTCCAAAAAAACACACAGTCCTTTGGCCATATCTTCTTTGCTAGTTTTTTACAAAGAATTCCATGATGGAGTAACTCTATGCAGCGGCCATCAAAATCACCTTTCCCATCAACTGATTCATACAGTTTATTTAACGTTGTGAAGAATATTTGTGGATTATAAACTACACCTGGGAAGTAGTCAGGAGAGTACAGGAGGCTACCTACCTTAGTGAATAATTTGAGGCACTTTTTAATATCATCTTTTGACTTTAATCCACATTGAATAGCAAGGCCATCAAATTCTTCTCGTGACATCCTGAAATCAGATACCTCAGATTTGTAAGACATTAGAGAACTGCGGAGAAATATCCAGGACAAATGTATTTCCCGCTCAAATTTATCACACTCATCAATCACAGCTTCAATATTTTGTTTGATTAAATCAATATCTTTCTCATTATTTAGATCAACACCAAGCATATGATGCGTGAGTGATTCACCGGCACCCATGTCTCCTGCTTTAGCTCTTATACCTGCTTCTGTTAGACTTCTTATCCGCTCTACCTCTGTCACTGGCAGTTGATCACAGTGGGTACCAATTAGAATAGTCTTCCCTGGAGGTTTGCAAAGACTAATTGTACGTACAAAGTAGTGACCACGCGATCTTCCTCTCATTATATACTGCTTCTCTTGGACTTCAGTTAGCTGCACTCTCTCTTTTAAGTTTCCTTGCCTGTCCCTCTTTAAGTCAAGAATATTAATGAGAAGAAACGGCTGAACAAGCTGTGCAATTAGGGGGAGTGCTTCGTGAAGAGATTTCTTAAATGCAGTATACCACAAATTTAACAAAACATAGGTTGGTTGAGATAAAATTTGGAACCTTATTTCAGACTGCATGTCGGCAAAATTTTCCAAACCTTCCTGCATCTTATCATAGAGCTCCTTAAAATGTTTATATAAATAGTCATTTGTAAGACAGCGTTTTGGTAGCTTTTTAGCATTCCAGTCTTCTAGACAAGGTAAAGCTCGACTCTTTTTAGTAAGGGCTTGAATGAGCATAAACATGTAAATTTTCTCTCTCTGAAATTCTTGCCATTGCGGCACCAGCTTTCTGGGTTGTTGTGATAAACGCGAATAGGCTGCTTCAAACATTCTAATATCTTCTCCATTAGTTATGGCTTTATGATGACTTTCTTGTGGAATAAATTTATCTATTAGAGTTGTTTTACCGGAGTCAGGAAGTCCAGCTATCCCAACTAACATAACCTTAAATTTTGTTTTAATATTTCCACTCACAATTAAATCAAAAATTTCTTCTGGGTAATACACACGCTTGGTCATACTATCAACTAGTAAAGAACATAGGAAAGTAGTAAATACACTGTTTGTATAACTCGCAAAACTAATAAACATTACTACTGTGTTCACGCTTAGTTTCTAGAAAGTGTCTGTAGTGCTTGGAGGTGTCTCAGCCTCTCAAAGAGTGGGAATAGCTCAGCTATATAATGCAAGCTGCAGCCATGTTACGTATATAAATGGTGCGCACTTATTCTTGGAGGGCGTGGTACGATCTTACGACGTAAGAAATGATTAGCGAGCACAGTTTGTCTGCTGTCAGAAATGTTGGGTGTGTAGGCTCCAGTTGTTTAAGTGTACAGTAAAGGAAAAACATAAGTTGCTACATTATTGCCTGGCCATTATTGAGGGGTTTTATGCTGTTGAGAGAGCCCGTTATAAGGGGTTTCACTGTAGCATTATAGCCAACCTTCCATGCGAGAAATAACATCAGTAGTCGCCTTGCTTTTAACAGCCTTAATAATATCCTGGTATGACTTTTCAATTTCCTCTCTTTTTTCTTGAATTTGTTTTGTGGTAGCTAGTGTTTCCTCCAGCTCCAGCACCAACTGCTTTACTTTCAATTCATTGATGTGTGTCTCCATTAGGAGCTGCTCTTTCAGCTGTGTCAGCTCAACTGAAGCCTGAATGAAGTTTAGCATATTTAATAGTCCAACACTTTGTTCTGACAAAAGCACTTCAAGTGAAAACCCTTGGCATTCTTAGCACATGCATGCATCTCCATGCGTTATACAGTATAGATGTTCATTTATAGAATTCATAGAGAAGAGCTGGAAAGATTATGGAGTTTGGCACTCGTTTCAAATAAGACAAAGAAAGGTGTACACACGACCTTGGGTCCAATCTTAAGCGAAATCGAAATGCCACCAATATCAACCAAAAAGACGCTGTAGTCTATCACTTAACAAAATGAGAGCATCCAGTTTTAGAAACACCGAACTCTTAGGCAAGTCTGGATTAAATTTAGCTAATGCCCTAATTTTAGCATGTGTGTTTTGTGCTAAAAGAGCAATTAAAGGTTGTGGCAGTGGCTGAAGTGAAAGTCGTGTAAACTATGAGGATAACTCTTCTATGGAGCCTTATCTAGTCTATTGGGACTGTTTGCCTAGTCTGTTGTCTGGAACTAGAGATGTCTGGGAACATTTAACTGGACATGAAAAATCAATTTAGTAGAAGCCAGTAATTCAGAGTGTCCCTTGAGAGAGATTCACTGTAACACTATGACTAATACATTATTATGTACTTTGTATATACACTCTTTGTTTCATCAGATCACACCTTTACCTTCTGAGCACTTTGCTTTGCTTCCACAGCAAACTGCTCTGCCTTCTTCTTCGATGCCTTCAGTTTCTTGTACTCTTCAATGAGCCTTTGAGGCTGAGTTTCATAGTGACTGAGATCTTCATCATCCATGATAGCAAACTGCAGCATTCCATCAATAACCATCAAGTACACATACAGGTTATCACATACAGTAGGTATATACCATAATACAACAGGACACCTTGAGATAACCATAAGTAGGAAGGGTTTAATACCCACAGATGTACGAATAACCCAACACATTACCTCTGTTTGTATAGTAAGTTCTTCCACCCTGGTTTCCAACTCAGCCACTCTCTTGATGTAAGTATTGAGGTGCTTTCTTAGCGGGTCTTCTTCATCTGATAGTTGCTCTCCTTCTACTTTTCTATTTTCCTTACTCTCTCTGATTTGAGGAATTCTTCTCTGTTGTTGAGGAGACTCAACACTTGATGCCTATAATATACCAATGAAAGCACATTGTTCAACAAAGGCTTCAAGCAAAAGCATTTTCTTACATTTTGGATTGCCTTTGGTGGAGAATTAGATATACCTGCTACAAGGTAATTTCCCACTAGTTTTGTGAATGAATCCTGTATTGAAATAGCTGGAAAAACTGAAACACCTAGAATGTATACGTACCTCGTCCATCGTTGTTGGTTGTAAACTTTTCATGGTGTAATCTGTAATATGAGGTGACTTGGAAAATTCGATTGCACTTCGGCCATCCTAAATATCATGTCAAATATATTTTTTATTAATTTTTCAGAGATCTACTCTACATTGAGTAAACACTCAACTGCTAAATTAATGTAAAATATATAATCATAAAGTTTTCGTGTTTGTTTTATTTCGCGCAATATATATTATTTCCACACCATTAATTTTTGCCACCACGCATGTGCACATAAGCCCACATTTGCATATGTACCAAAGGTTTGCATGCTTAATTTTGCCATCCACGCAAGAGGTGGAAAATTTCCCTTATCTACAGTACATTATGCATCATTAGTCACACCCTATAAACTGATACTATGCTCACTGCATCAGTCAGATTAGCATCAGCTCCTGCCATTATTAGTTCTTTGGTTACATCTAAACTTCCACCCATTACACCATACATTAGAGCAGTCCTTCCTTTCTGCAAATTTATCATACCAATTCTTACTGGTTCTAAAATTAACGAATAATATAAATTACCTTGCATTTTAACTCAATTAGTGCTCCTCTAAATATTAATTCGCTCACTATTTGTGTAACACCACACAGTGAACACTTCATCAGTGCAGATTGCCCATCCTGTGTAAGTTAAGTAAGACATTTTAAAACATGCATGTCAAGGGTTAAATGTAGTGTAGCAGTATATAAGGGCTAATTAAGAATGCTACTAAAGGTAGAACAAAACCAATCAGGAAAATTAATGGGATACAGTGAAAGAATGAAATTTCGTTTCACTACCCAAATATAGCCTTTATATGGCCACACTTTAATTATTACTTTCATACCTTATCTTGTATATCCATTAGGGCACGAGCATCAAGCAGTCTACAAACAATCTGCAAATTTCCCAACTCTCCATGTACCATTAGAGCCGTATACCCATCCTGATAAGGTAAATCACACTCTTGATATAACATGTTAGAGTGTTATTACCCCTCGTTGATGATTGATGTTGAAACCGCTCTTAATTGCTCCATCCAACTCCTCAAGTGTCTTACACTTAAACAGTTGCTCTACCTATATAAACATTATTATAATATAATATAATATAATATTATATACATAGATTCAAGGAATGTCTTATTCATAGTTAGGAAATGTATGAAGTTGGCCAGTTCATAAACAACTTACTCGATTTGTGGCTATATTGCACTGTTCCATAACTAATGATGTAATCTCGGGTGATCCATAACTGTTAGCTTCTTTTAAAACAGTTGGCATCCCAGAAAAATCCTATATTATTATACAGGTTACGAAGATGCTGATTATGATTTATGATTTTAGTTTTAGTTACCTCATAGCTAGTACGAAGAACATCAGCTCCAAATTTGACAAGGACTTTAATGACATCTTTATGGCCCTTACTAGCTGCTTCCATCAGTGGTGTTCTTCCAACCTACATATATAATAGTAAAGGAGTCCAAGCAAAAGTTACACCAACTCTGAAGATCTGTATACATTCTCATGAAAGGCAGTATAGCAGTATATAAAAGCTATATTTAGTACAAATGGAACGAAATTGCATTCTTTCTCTGCATTCCATTGTTCTTGATTGGTTTGTTCTATCTTAAGTCACATTTCTAAATTTAGCTTTCACATACTGCTATTATTCCCTTTAATGAATCTGAACTTGGTTTGCATGACATTATGCAGAACTTGAACACTGTAATTAGTGATAAATATTGCTCTAATCATATTCATTCCCAGTGCCCAGAGTTTTTTTCCGAGTATCAAAGTTTAAGTCCAGCAAAGCACAGTAAATTTAGTTACCATTTGCACCTGTATAATACATAGCTCTTGTATTTACTATGTATACACAATATTTCTAAGCAAAATGGCAAGGGTATGGAACCAAAAGGATTCAGATATGTTAGGATGTTCCATAATGCACATACCAAACATTAAGCCAGTACACAATAATGTTGTCCTAGGCACACCTCATTATACAGTGTACAAATTAATGACGATTCAAACCTTATTAGCGATGTTAGGATCAGCATTGTTTTCTAGAAGACATTCCACCACAATAGAGAAACCTCTAGCAGCAGGTGCCATCAGAACACTGTCTCCAGTCTATCATTAGAAACACTTTTAAAAGTAACATACATATCTGTTGCTAATAATAATAATTGTGGGGGATCTTCCCCTGGATTTCCCCACTACTGTAAACACACAAACGATATACCTCATTTCGGCAGTTAATGTTTGGCAACGTTACACTTTTCAAAAATACTCTGAGAGCTTCATAGTTTCCTTTGGCTGATACCACATGTAATGGAGAGTTCCCACTCTATTTGAATAATAAGTCATGAATAGTATGATGCAAGACTGAGATAACGACAATGACATACAATAGCTCTACAAACACATTATTATGATATTATAGCCAGTTCTGTGTATTGTCTTTACCAAATCAGTGAAGGAGTAGTCAGCTCCATTCTTTAGTAATATATCCACAATTCTTGGGTGCCCCTCAGATAAGGCTACCATCAAGGCTCTATGACCACTCTAATAAAAATACAAAGCAATGAGTAATCTAATATAGCTATATTATACACCTAACAATGTCTTTAACTGTCTACTATACTATTATTTACATCATAGCTACAACAGACACAGTCACGTATCTAGCTAAACCATGGTCTGACCGGATCAGAGCTATCCAGTAATGAAGAATTAACATTCAGCAGCTTATTAACTCTTTCTGCATTTCCTCTTTTTATTGCACCAAAGAACGCCTCTACCATCTCCTAAAGAGCATAAAATGATTGACTGGAAGTTTTTTTATTATTATTATAGCTAGCTGCGTAGTCAATCGTAGCTAAGCCAGATTCGGCTCGATGTCCGATATGAAGACGCAACCTACCGACTGCAACTGAGAAGACAATGGTCTCTCCTCGTCTTCTTCCGATGTTGTACATACCCGTCGCTGTCCTGTAAACGACATACCGAGTGGTCGTATTCTACTAATCTGAGCTGACCAACGCAACTAATGTGATGCCAATAATAATCACGGCGCCCCCCACAAAGTCATGAATACACGCGCACGTGCGAACGAAGCAGAAACCCATAAACAACAGTCGAGCATGCACAAAATGAATCAAGCCCTAAAGAATTGAGGTGTAGTGTTCAATTTCTGTCTAGTAGCAGTTCTCTGTCTCCTCTTTAAGTCTCTAGCTCTCCACACACACCAGACAGTTC
>JAODVQ020455589.1:0-10497 GCA_025400075.2 Phenganax stokvisi
CGTGGTGTATTTCAAACTGTCTACGTATTTCCTTATACAAAATATCCCTATTATTTGGCATTATGAGGGAAAACTCCCAGTGAGAATAAAACCTTCATTACGACGCAATGTTATAGAGGTGGATAAATATGTATGTGAAAAAGACAACGAAGATTTTTTGGCTGAATATGTTGAATTGGTCAGAGATAGTGATGATGGTGAGCTGTTAATGCTGATGATGAAACTATGAACGAAATATTAACATTCGCCGACCATGATAAAATACATGCGTTAGTAAGATATGGATTCTACAGTTACATTATTCCATTAGACTGGATATATAAGTTTTTTATAAATAATGGGCGTTTTTATATTTGGGGTGAAAACTGTTTTTGTTGTCGTTCTAAAATTCATCAAGAAAATGTATATAGTATTTGTGATAAGACTAACGGTGTGATAGTTAGGGATATGTTTGATTTAAATGAACGAATGTTTCATGCTGGTAATGTCAAACACAAAATACACTTTCCCTTCTTTTTTTCGATGTTTAGAAAATTGGTCAGGATTTAAATTGTTGTTTAGTGAAGATAGAGCAGAAAACAGACATTTGTTTAATATTTTAATGCATGACGATTTAGTTTTAGTACATCATATGCTACGATGTAAAACATGTAAAAAGTATTTCATTATTTTTTTTTGATAGATGGGTGCTACCTAATACGTACGAGCAATATTATGAGAAGAAAATATACTATGGTTTAGACCATTTACAGATATTCGATGATAGCAATGATAAGCGTTTATGTGATAAGTTAGAGGGAATATCTAAGCGTATAAAAAGAGTGAATAAAATTTTATATATTTTGTAGTATTCGTTGTATGCTGCAAGATGAGTGTTAAAATATCTTTTTTCGCATTGTGTGGCGAGCAAATTGAGCAGTTCAAATATATTCTTGATTTCAATTGGAGTCTGCTAAATTCAAAATGGTATAATTTTAACGAGCAAGATCTACGTTGTGTATGGAAAACAGACTGTGAACATCCACCACCTAATTTTGCACTGTATGAGGCGGTTAAATTTCTGTCACGTGAAATATTGTCGACAGAATGTAAAAACGTTGTTTCATCCTAAGAGACCAATGTTGTTTGGTGTTATTCAATTCGAAAAGCAAAGAACAGAAAGCTCCATCACAGGCTTGTTTGCGAAATTTTGCGGAATTCATTCAATAGATTTCTTACCCGTCAACAAACTGCTTGAATTGGCTCATTATTATATGTGGTGTGTGAAAGAAGCACATAGTGTGTGTGGTGAAATTGAAAATCTACAGCATGGAAGTTTTTATTACGGAGGATTTTACAATTTTTATAATAGAGTAAAACATTATGATAGTCTTTATGAGACATGTAAACATAAGCAAAAAGGATGGTTTTATAGAGCAAAGCATGATTTGAAAACATTAGACGCTCGTTTTGAATATTTTATCGATTTATTTTATAAAGAAAGATTCATAAATCATAGAGGTGAATTACACTTGAAATATGAAATTATCTTAATAACGTGTGTAAAAAAACGTGGATGTATTAATCTGTAATTTCTATTCCTAAACCCTCCTGGTAATGGTACGGTTGTTCCACCTTTTTATGTTTTTTTCACTTTTAATTTACTACTCCACTTCGTAGATTTTTTTGAAGGTGCTACTTGTGCTGCTACACGTAAATTATCAACGGCTTTAGTAAAATTACCACGACCTATTTGACTACGTTTTTTCCGCGTTGTCTATGCCCTATATAGCGACCGCCTTTTTGTTCAGACATATGGGTTCGTTTCAATCACAACGTAGTCCACTGAAAAATAAATGTCTGCAATCCTTTTGGATAGTCCAATTAGAAAGTCTTCTACTTCTCTACAAATTTGTATTTTTACGTTCACGTATTGATCCCACATGTATCAATCGTAATCTTTATATACACGATGTAGTGCGCTGAAACATAAATAAAATTTCTTCACAATTATCGGTCCTTCATATAGGTACACACCCACACCACGTTCTCTATGAGTAAAATAACCAAATTTCTCCACATCCTTATTATATAATTTTATATCGCAATATTCGCACATGAAGGAACCCATTTCAGACAACTTGCTTTTTGGTAAAATTATTACCTCTCTGACCCTATATATAGCAATCGTCTTTTCATTTACGCGTGCACAAAAGATTCATTATGAGAAAAAATCAAAAAGGTGGTGTTCTTCCATTATTACCGTTGGCATTGGGGGTGGGCTTGGCATTACCCATGTTAGGTAACATGTTTGGAGGTAGACAAAGAGGTGCAGGTGCTGTATTTTGTGGGCGAAGACAACGCGGAAAAGTAAGAAAAATAAAAAGACTACAAAAAGGAGGAATTCTACCATGGTTAATGATGCAATAGCAAGGATATAAATACGGCCATAAATATTTTATGAAATACCAATATGGTGAAAGATAAGAAGGCATGATGGATTGTTCGAGCTACAAAGGCGGAGATTGATTATTTCATGCGTTGGAAAAAAAAGAGAAAGAAAAGAAGAAGCAAACAAAAAGGAGGTTGGAATCCATGGGCAGCGTTTGGCATGGACTAGAGTAAATTTTATTCGATAAAATTGCTTGTAATGAGAAATTATTAAATTAATAGAAAAAATTCTGTTTGTAGTTTCATTATTTATTGAATTTTTCCCAATATCCCGCACCATAGGGTACGAATATTTCTTCATTTGGTTTTATATTACGTGACGATTCTAGAGCAAAATCGTGATTTCCATTACCGCTTTTCACAAATAAAGTATTATTTTTATTTCTTGTCCCGTGCAAATCATTTGCGAATCGTGCTGCCGAATCAGTGGTATAATTAGCACAACACAGAATTTTTAATCGCACAACGCATACTTTGCCAAATTATTTTTACCATAGTAATTATCTGTACCCATAACAGTTTTATTTCGACCCGTGTAAACTGATATAAGTTTATTTTTACGGATGGGTTTTTTATACACAAATAATCCTTTCCCAATTCCCGGTATTGTTGAATTCTTAACGCGTAAATTGTCCTCTTTTCCTAAATGAATCCAACATTTTTTTGTATGTGCTGTTCTTTTACGACATTGTTTTCTCCGCACGGTACGCATTGTTGAACCTTTCGAATGCTTTGTATTCTTTTATGACGGGAACGATTTTTCGCATGTATTTTTCTATTAGCGAGTATTTTTTTCATGACATTTTGTAAGGCAGTCGGGTTCGCATTTTGCAGTATAGTTTTTGCTAAAGAGGGTCGTCGTACATTTTTCTTTACTATTTTTGTTCGTGCCATATCACCACACCACTTTAATTTCTCAATATTCTTCTTCACATTTCTTGATTAATTTTATAATACCTTCAACTTTATTAATAATATCTGAAGGTAGTCCTGTTATTTTTCTTTTAAGTATTTCAAGTCTGTGCTCTAATTCGAACGGTGAAAATTTCCTAATATAATTTTCATCTTCTATAAAATCCAGCAGACATTCTTTAAATATCTCTTGCGCGAATAAAATTTGTTTATCGTTATCTTCATATGTGACGGTCTCAACTTCACCATTTTGTTTCTCTAATATTACATCGATATAAATTAGTGTTTCACCAGCCATAATTAGAATTACAATAGAAGATTGACATACTCGTGCGCGTATAAAATGGGTGCGAAATTGTGTAAAGACTCTGAATCGCCATTGGTCTCATTTTTGTGTAATTTTATACGTGTTGAAAACGCAGACCATATTAACATCAACGTCGTACATAATAAAGACGAACCTCACAAAAAAGAATTACCAAAGAAAAGAAAGGATTGTTGTTGTCTATTATCATGGGTGAAGGGACTTGTTTTACGGACAAAGAACTCCGAGAGCTAGTTAGTATCTATAGAAATCTTACCGAAGAACGTATACGATCAGCACGTGTTGATATTCCCGACACGAAATTTGATGTACGTTTTGTGCGTAAATGTGTAATTTTGGGTAGACAACATGTAACTTGTTCAATGACAATACGTAGCGCTGAAATGGAAGATTCTCTAGACGTATTAAGAGAATTGCATGCAGTATTTCGTTATTTTATCAACATTTTACATCTTATGCGTGATTCTGATGAGGACTATGGATTTTTGTTTTTTTCTCATGCGCCGATTAGAGCATTCTCGATGGGTTTAATACGCATTAGCGAATTAACCGAAAATTATCTCTTGAATCAATTTGCTAAGCATTGCAATAGTAATGAGGAGGCAATTTTAAATGAAAATTGGTCTTGTGCGGTATCATTGTTCACCGTTCCAAAGAAATTGGCCGAATAAAGCGCATCGTCGAATAGACGGAAAAAACGACGAAATAAACATGATAGGTTTTTAACTAATAATAACGCTAGTAGATCTGGCGGTGTAAAAATCAGTCATCCTATTCAGCAATACAAACACGATGTGCGTAAAGGTATTTTTCAAGTTAAAAATTCTGGTTTTTCAATTTGAGGTTGTTGTCTGCCTTTAGCAATTCTTGTCGGGAAAAGTTTCGTTCTTAACGATGAGAAATCGAATAGGTTGCATTTGAATTTAAATACTAAATTAACAGAATTTTTCTCTGATGATGACGTTCGAGCATTTTATACCAAAACCGGATTGCGTGAGGGACCCGTGTCCACTTCACAAATGCCTATTGTTTACGAAAAATATCTGAAACCGTCAGGAATTGATCTCGTTGTTTTTTCTAAAGAATATTTCGATACGATTGTTTACGATTCTAGAGTAGATGAAAATGGTGAATTAACACGTTTAACGAACGATGTTATTTTTTATGGTTGAACGACAACCATTATGATTACATTATTTCGCCGAAATCTTTTAGCGAGTTCAATCTGTTACATTTCTGTTTCCAATGCATAAAATATTGTAAGAAACATGAAGTAGCTCTTTCGCATGTATGCATGCTAAATTCATCATGTAGAAAATGTTATTCCAACGTGAAACAATGACGACAAAGTTAAAGTCACATGTAGTTCATGCAATATACTATTTAGAAATCGTAAATGTTTTGAAAATCATTTATTTCAAAAAATTTTTTGTTCGAGAAATTTCGAGTGCTTGAACATAACACCATGTCAAAAAATGTTTTTTTGGTAAAACGTGTTATAAAATTGTGCCTAGATTTTTTTCACTAAAAAAGACCGGCACGTGATTCACAATTGTGATAAAATGTACCGTGACCACTGTAAGAAATATGACGATAAACGTCATCAGTGTTTCGATAAACCAATTAAAAAGAATCAGCAAGCGATCATTCAATCAGCGCACACGGTGTTATTTTTTCACGATTTTGAAACGGTGACGTTATTCCATTCTATTGTGTAGTGCAGAAAGTTTGCACTGTTTGCGAAAAAGAGGATTGTGTTCAAAATTTTGACTCATTTTTTCCTCATAGCGATAGGCAATTGTGTGATATTTCCATTGACCCTGTAGCGTGTTGCGGTTATTGACAATATGTATTTGAAGAAAAAGAAAATTTGAGCGTTGTGTCGCAACTTTTTGATTTAATGCAAGAGTATCTTAATTCTGTTTGGATTGCGCACAACGGTGGTCGTTTTGACACGATTTTTTTACTGCATTTTTTATTAGTTGAGAAAAGTATAATTCCTGAAAAGATTATGAGGGGTAACAGTGTCCTCATGATGACAATTATGGAAATTAATGTAGTTCTCCTAGACAGTTATTTGTTTTTAGCTATGTGATTATCTCAATTCCCTAAAGCATTAGGCATACCAGATTTATGCAAAGGCTATCACCCATATCTTTTCACAGATTTAAACTATGTGGGGGATATGATTTCAAAAGATTATTTTGATATACCTAATGATCAGAAAGAATTAGAAAAATTTAATCTTTGGTATGATGAGCAATGTGGTAACAATACATGTTCCGCGATGCTATATATTATTATTGTCGTACGGATGTGGATATTTTATGTCATGGTTGTTTGATTTTTTCCCGACTAATACATGAGATTACATTTGTGAAACCATTCTTTGATAAATCCTGCAAAACTATAGCATTGTTAGCTTTGAAAATATACCATCTTAATTTTTCAAGACCATTAACAATTGCACAATTGCGGGCAACAGGTTACAGGGGTAATGTAAATCAAAGAGCGATCGCATTATGTTGGCTTCAAGAAATCGAAATGATTTAGCATCGCAATCCAAAGACGGTGAACGTAAAATATTAGGTCGTTTTGTCGATGGGTTTTGCGAAGGAAATAATACTGTTTATCAATTTTTTGGATGTTTTTTTCACGGATGCAATAAATGTTATGACGAACATGCATTCAATGCTGAGCTAAAGGAGACCTATCATAATTTATGGGAAAGAAGTATGAGCTTTATTAATGAATTAGAAGAACGTGGTTATGAAACAGTAATTATGTGGGAATGTGATTACAGGAGACAATGCGAGTTAAACATGAGGGAATTAGACGAGAAAAAAGAGGTTTTGTTTGAAAAATTGCCATTAGAACCGCATGACGCACTTTTTGGCGGTAGGACTTCACCTGCGCGTCTATATTGGGAAGCCAAAATTGAAAAAGATAAAGCGCATTACGTTGATTTTACGTCATTATATCTGGCTGTGCAGAAAAAAATTATTATCCTGTTATGCATCCTAAAATTTATGTGGATGATGAATGTGATATTATTGATATTTCGAATGTTTTCGGTATAATTAAATGTGAAATGTTACCGCCGCAAAACCTCTTTTTTCCCGTTTTACTTTGACGTATAGATGGCAAATTAATTTTTACACTTTGTCGTGCATGTGCGTACAGTAAAAGCTATGATGAATGCCAGCACGATGATGATGAACGCATGATTCGTGGCACGTGAACGAGTGTGGAAGTGCAAAAAGCTTTGGAGCATGGATATGAGCTTTTGAAAATTTATGAAATTTACCATTACCCTCTGAAAGATAAGATTTTTTTGCAATATGTCGACACGTTCATGAAAATGAAGCAAGAGAGTTCGGGAGCGCCTGAATCATATTATACAGAAACCAGTGAGATAGATGAAGAAAAAATGAAAGAATATATTGATGCTTATCATGAACACGAAGGTGTTTTATTAGATCGTGAAAAATTCAAACATAATCCTGGAAAATGTACAGTTATGAAAGCTTTGTTGAATTCGTTGTGGGGAAAATTAGCACAAAATGAAAGTAATGCGACTGTTTCTTTTATCGATAGCCTTTATGATCTACAAATGTTAGCGAACGATCGTACTGTGAATATAACCTATTTGGAGTTTTTAAGCAAAGATGTAATAAGGACAACGCACAATTCTACAACATTAGTTTCGTTAAAGAATCGTAATGTCGTCATTGCATCGTTTGTCGCGGCTTATGCGCATTTAGAATTATTCGAAGTGTTGAATCGTCTAAAGGAACGGGTGTTATATTTCGATACGGACCCTGTCATTTATGTTTGTGAAAATGACGGTGATGAAAAAGTGAAAACAGGTGAGTATCTAGGCGATTTAACAGACGAATTAAATTCTAAAAGAAAAGCAAATTGCGGTGAAAAATGGATTGAAAATTTTTGTACAACCGGTCCTAAATCTTACGTTTATGTTATGAATAATTATCAAAATGGAAATGCGGCAGATTGTGACAAGGTCGTGCATTGTAAAGGTTTTTCATTGAAAGGTGAAACAAAACAAAAACTCACATTTGAATCGATGAAAAGTTGCTTGGAAGATCGCGCTTGTGTTATCGAAGTGACTTATAAAAATAAAATTTGTTGAACAAATGAGCAAAATATTTGCGTCAATGACAAGACAAAATTGTTTAAATTTACGTTCGATGAACAGGCCGTGAAACCAGATTTCTCTACGATTCCCTATGGAAATAAAAATTAAATTTTTTTTTGCACGTAGGTGAAAGGAATAAAAGAATGTACGATAAAATTTGAACACCTGTTTATGATGATGATATGGGGTCCCAGTCAATGCGGAAAAACACATTTCATTAAACAATTGATGAAAAACAACGATTGCGTGATTAACCCTCCAGTGGAAAAAGTGATATTTCTCTATAGTGCTGAGCAAGACGATTACGAAGAGTTAGCACAATTCGTTGAAAAACAAAAAGATTTCTCATCCTTAAAATCGATTCGTTTCATCGATTGTAAAAAAGGTATACCATCTTTGGAGAAGATTTTAGAAACAAAAAAAAACGATGAAAGAGTATTGCTGGTAATGGATGATTTGATGGTTACGTCCCTTAAGAATAAAACCAATCGTGAAAATCTTAATAATCTAGCAAGCAGGGATGCTCATAATAACTTATCAGTTATATTTGTTAGTCAAAATATGCAGTTTGGTAATGGTAATTTGAGGAATGCTTGCATCAATTCGCAATACGGTGTTATTTTCAATAATTTCGTGGATCTTCAAAATATAGAAACTACTACGCAAAATCAAAGAATACCTGTTGACGCTATGGATTACATTCGAAAGGATATTGGTCAAAACAGACACGGTTATGTCATAGTCGACACTTACCCAAAAGGATATTCAAACGCACAAATTCGAACCAGAGTGTTTCCTGAAGATAATACAATTGCGTACGATGTAGAAAAAAACAATTTGTAAATAAATTATTTATTTTTTAATATATTTATATAATTACAACAAATTTGACTCGTATTGTTTTGCATGCACTTTTTTCTATATATCCTTTCAATAATCTTTTTATAATAAAGACTAAATACCTTTCGTTTCGAAATAGAGCATGCACATCCTTAATATGTTTATTAATGCGTAAATAATCAGTTTTATTACACATGTCATACAGAAATAGGATACACCAAATACCGCATGTTTTTGATATCATCGATTGATGTTGAACATGTGTAAAATTTATTAGTTTACATCCTAGAATGTTTTGCACATAATCTTGCCAATAGTCACGTTTATAGAAAGATATCGGGTTTGCATAACTATCACAATATATTACACGATCATTTTTTTTCCAAAAAGCAACCCAATGTTGACCTTCTTTATCGCTCTCATCCGTATTCCATATCCAACAACAACAATCACGTATGTTAGAAGGTTGAATATCTGCGGGATATGTACCCAGATAAAATCGTCTAATTCGTCCGTATTTACAAACCGGTTTATAAAACATGAAAAATTCATTTTTATTTATCTAATTGGTATCGGATATATCTACTGCCTTGTCTGAGTCTTTGTAGTATAGGAGTGGTTCTTTTACCGCTGATCGAATGCGGTGCAGCCGGTGTGGCTGCAAATTTTCTACCGGCGATCAATTGCGATGTGCTTGCGCTAGATGCAGATGCTGGTGTTGTGTGTCTTTCATAAATAGATTTTCTACTTGGAGTCGGAATTGTTCTTTTAAATTTACTTTTAACAATAGTGTTAAGCTGTAAATATAGTGTGACGTAGACATGTTACGATATTTGCGTCACGTAATATATATATAGCTCAGTGGTAATTCCACTTTGTTGTGTTCTGCTCTCAACTGCTTTTTGTAAGCGAAGACGATTTTAATAAAACTTGCACACAATCCTGATGAGTACTTATCCATCGTCATGACCAACCTCCTAACAGGTTATGGGCCCAGTGCCAGACTACTTTTCGACGGTGATGAGAATAAATTTGAGTTGTGGGAAGTAAAATTCCTTGGTTATTTACGCTTGAAGAAACTCGATACAATGCTGACGCCACCCGCAGGAAATGCAAAGAAGCAGCAATAGCAGCCGACGCTATGTAAAATGCTGATGCCTTCGTAGAATTAATACAGTGTTTAGATGACAGGAGTCTCATGCTTGTTATCCGAGAAGCAGCAAACGACAGATGAAAAGCATTGGGTATTCTACGCGAACACTACCGATCGAAAAGAAAGCCATGAGTTATCACGCTGTACACCAAGCTCACCTCGTTGAAAATGGCTGGAGATGAAAGCGTTACCGATTACGTTCTGAGGGCAGAAACCGCAGCAACTTCGCTCAAGAGAGACAATCAGCGACAGTTTGCTAATCGCTATGATCCTAAAAGGATTGCCCCAAACACGCTTCAAGTCGTTCTCGGCAGTGGTCACCCAAAAGGATAACGAAATGTCGTTTGGGGAGTTCAAAGTCGCTCTCAAAAGTTTTGAAGAAACAAAAAAATTGTCTTCTGAGCCTAGCAAGGAGGACACTGTGATGAAAGTTACCTATTGTTATGGATGTGGAAAACCTGGTCACAAGCGAGACGAATGCCGCAAGTCAAAGAAGCCAGAAAAGAAATGGTGTAATGTATGCAAGAACCACACTCACCAGACAGAGAAATGCCACAAGAAGAACCACCAAGCTAAGTCTGTAAGTGATAAAACAGAGGACAATGAAGACCAACATTCTTTCATATTCAAAGTTGGCATCAGTAATCCAACTAGTGACTGTAGTTCAGATGGCTTGCT
>JAODVQ020455695.1:17979-28908 GCA_025400075.2 Phenganax stokvisi
TGGTGTGGCTGGTGTAAGCTACATATGCTGCTTGTTAAGAGGCAGCCCCCTTTACTTACACTCCTCCTCACCTGACCCACAAAAATGCTACACTGACCTCAAACTCACTGTGATGTCCCTGCATAATGCTAGGGACTCTAATAATATTCAGCACACTAAGTCCTTTAGTGTGTTGAATGTTTGAGGAAATGAAAAGTATCCCGTGATGCACAAGTAGAATCTACTGCTCCTTAACTCTTGGACTTACTTTATTGCGGCCTTTTTTCTCTACCCCTTCAATGACTACAATATTATATAAAATGTGTCCGTCTTTGGTGATATCTCATTGTGGTTGATGTAATTTTATTAAGTTGTTGTTGGTTTTGCCTTACAGAGCATGGTTAACTGTCTATCTCAGGCCCATGAATGCATAGATTACCTCTATTTATTCTTGCTAATGAAAAAACGTAAAAGATAAGCTTGCTTTTAGGATTATGATGAGAGATTTATGCAGAAAATGTTGCAGAATGCAAATGAAAGAGAGAGTGTGATGGTGATTTGCAGCGATCACTGGCTGGAAGCATGAATTCTATATTGATGGTTAAGACATTTGATGCACTGGAAAACTCACGCTACTCCAGGGTATTATGTATACTCCAGAGATCCCCTCCGCTTCTATTAGCTATAATATAGCAACTGTAAATTAGCTTATAAAAGTCACTTAGCATGAAACTCCAGTGCATTTTTATTCAAGAGCACTTTTCAGCTCCCTATAAATAATACATATTACCTGAGCCCAAAGTTTTGATATAAACATACCATAGGAACTTATACTATTTATGTGGTTGTCTGGGGTTTACTCATTCAGATCACCATAATGTGAACAAGAAGATAAAACAATATAGGCCAAAACACAATGTGTATAATAGGATGTTGTGATTGGTCACACGACCCTACATTTCGCTCTAGGATCAACTCCCAAGCATAATGTACTGAAGCAAATTTCCAGGATAGAGGACTACATACTCAGGCCTTTTGGCCAGCTTGAATGATGTACACAGCTAAATAATAGGATCTTAAAGGCCCTTCCCTTGCTAAGTGCTAAAGCTCAAGCCTCCCCCATCACTCAGCAAACTGCACATGCAATGCAGCACTACAATATTCAGCTCTCCATTCATGAGTGAGTACAAAAGCTCTAGGAGAACCTATATAGGTAGAGGGATTTGGTTGAGTGATTATTTGGTTGTGAAGCATATGCATTAGTGTCGATTGTAATTCACTTTTACGACCTACCACAGTGCATATGGTTTGCAAAGACTGGATCATTGATCCTGGATCATCTCTGAGTAATGGTGTCACGAAAAACACGTAAAGCTTTCTGCTGCTGACCCCTTTAAGAATGATTATATTATTATTAGTATAAAAGATTTTAAACATTGTTCTTAGTATACAAGTTGTATTAGTTTCTAGTTATCCAGTAAGATATTGATTCAATATTAATGATTGAATGATGGTTGATGGAGGAGGAAGAGGAGGAGGAGATGGATTCATGGATGTCCGCCTGCACTCTTGGCGAGCTCCTGCATTCATTGATATAACATTTGATGGAGAAAAATCCTTCTACTGTAGTTATAGTTTCAGACAGGTTTTTAAATCTCCAGAATGATGTATACATTATGTGTAGATGTTAGTGTGAAACTGGTCAGACAACTTATTGCCCGGACATGACTAGTGAACAATGGACAGGAATCAATAGTGTGTGACTCTATTAACGTACGTTAGCCTGTTGGATAGTGTCTGCCCAGTCCTCCAGAGACATGAGTGAGACAGTTTTAACAATCAGACGAAGAGCCAGCTCGCCGCTCTTTTTCATCTGCTTCATCACCATTTCTACGTTGACCTTGGGGTGCCGTTATAATGCAACAGATAGGGGAAAAATGGATTTAGTTCAAAGAGACCTCTTATTGAAAACTAAGCCTATATACATAAGAGGCAGGGATACAGTGCAACCTCTGATATGTGCCTCTCTGTAATATGGACAGCCTCTTTACAAGGGACACTGCTTCTACCTCATGTTAATGGATTTGTATTTGACTTTCAAGATAGGAACAGCATCTCTATAAAGAACACAGCTGGTGGTCCCAACCAGGGTATAATATGTAGGTAGCTAGCTCACTTCTTGTTCTTTCCAACAGTCATAATCAGTTGGAAGAGCAATACTGGCATAACAGAGACCTAGCTCTTTAGCTAGAGTGACTTCAGGCACCGTTGTCATGTTCACCAGATCACATCCCCAACTGTGGAACAAGTTGCTCTCCGCTCGTGTCGAAAATCTCGGCCCTTCAATGGTGACCACTGTTCCCTTCTGATGCACTTTGACCCCGATGCTATCCGCCGCTCGTGCCAGAACTGACCTTGTCCGGTTACAAAATGGGTCACCCATTGGAATATGGGACACCCCAGTTAGACAATTTGCTGTCCCGTCATAGAAGGTGAGTGATCGTTGAGTTGTTCGATCAATGAATTGATCGATAAGAACAACATCTCCGGGGCAAATTTCTTCTCGTAGGGACCCACATGCTGTGGTTACTATGATGTGAGTGCAACCCTCTTCGTTAAGAGCGTAAATGTTTGCTCTGTAATTCACTAGAGTAGGCGATAGGCTGTGGGTCCTTCCATGCCTATATATATATAGCAGCATCATAGAATGAAGTGCATTAGCTATATAACTGCTGGAGATATCTGTATTATGTCAATGCATGGGTGATATGGTATATATATACCTGAATTCTCTATCTCAATGGAGGAAAGTAATAATACTAGTGAAAACTATAAAACTGATGTTTATGGTAAGTAGTAAACATGTCTGCTACAGCAGTGGAGAGTAAATTAAGTGTAGACAATGTGGACAGTAAGTCAATCAATTACAATCAGTACTCTTGTAATACTTATACAATAATGTATGGTACATGTCGTCTGATGTATGTATATACTACAGACTACCAATACTTAACATGTCTGATAAATATTTTAAGAGACCTATATATACTGTTGACTGGTCTAATGATAGCTATACTTAGAATTTATACCTGGACAGTAGGACACATGGAACCCCTTCAATATTACCAGTAATCAAGCAGTCTGAGGGCTAAGAATGACGGAGAGAGAAAATATTTTTAGGAGAAAGAAATGAAGAGAGTTATATACTTTTCCAAAAGGAGTGGAGACATATTTCTCTGCTCTGTTGGACAGGATGTCAGGGTTGTCTAAGCCTGTCCCTCCTATTATTCCAACCTAGTGCGAAGTAACATAGCAAGGTGTGAATCTACTTTCATATTATTACTCTACTACATACCTTGATTTTAGCCATAATCACACTCTCAGTGGCGCACGCGAGTAAATTGACCTTTTCACGGACTCCTACACTGATGACGACGAGCGCGCGCGAAATTTAGTAGTCACGTGCTCGGCCGCGTGCGTACTATTTTTAGCAACAAATCTGAGCTAACGTAATATCTCCCCGCCTTTTTGCGATAGAACTTTGCGTTCAGGGCTAGCTCCTCTATCTCACCTCTAAAGTAAGTCATCAGATCTGCGGACAAAGAAGGAGAAATGGCGGATACAAGTCGCGAGGAGCAGGATTTAAAACGCAAGGCCGCGTCCCAGGTCGACAAGACTACAGATCCGGTTGAAAAGCTCAGGCTCAAGTGTTTGGCTCGTGGAGCAAGCGGAATAAAAGGACTAGGCAGGTGAGGTGTACGCTACTGCTATGCTATCCAACTAGTGGTCTGTGTGACGCGTTTGTCGTTTATTCGCTAGAGTCTTTCGTAATATGGACGACGACGGGAGCAAGTCGCTTGATTTTGGCGAGTTTAAGAAAGGCCTCCATGACTGTGGCATGACTTCCTCAGATGCAGTAAGTTAATTATTTTTGTGTGGGTGTATCGCCAGCAACGTTCTGATCCTTGGCCCTCTCTTTTCACACATACAGGAAGCAAAAGAAATGTTTGATAGATTCGATAAAGATGGTAATGGCACCCTCAGCTTTGACGAATTCTTGCAGTCCCTTCGTGTGAGTAAATCTTTTTCTGTGTGTGTGATTGGTATGCATATTGCTTTGCCTTTTTTCAGCCACCAATGGGTAGGTCTCGTGTCAACATCATAGATAAAGCTTTTCAAAAATTGGACAAGACGGGTGACGGAATTATCACAATTGAAGACCTGAAGGGGTGAGTCGGCAGGGAGTTGTCCAAGTCTCTACCCCCCTCTCTCTTTGTTCTCATGTGCGACTTGCGGGGGCTGCGTCACCTGTGCCTACTGGGCACACGAAGCCCAGGCGTACCTTTGTACGATGGCGACCGCGATAGCCACTCTTCTCTCTCACTGAGTGTGTGAAGTAGGAATAGTGTTGAAGGGAGTGACAGGGGTATCTGTTTGCCCCACAAGTATTTTTACACCCACTGGTGGTATCCATAGCCACCAATATCATCTAATGTGTTGTGTTTGTGTTGTTTGCCTTTATTATCACTACAACCACAAAGACCCTAGGTTCCACTTCATTAAATTTAATCCCCCCATTTTTGCCACCCTCGTCCTCTTTCTCATCTCCTCTTTCTGACCCAGGGTGTATAATGTCAAGCAACATCCCAAGGTTCGGAATGGGAAGTGGACAGAGGAGCAAGCATTTGCTGATTTTCTCAAGACTTTTGACTCCCCTGATGACCCGGACGGAAAGGTTAGTTGTCATTTTTTTCTTTTTACCTCTCTCCGCCTCCCGCCTCCCTTTACTCCTATTATTGGCATGCTTTTGTTGGACTGCCTTATAATCCCATTGTTGATGTGCTCTAATTAGACTCCATTATTGGTGTGCTCTAATTAGATAACCAAGGAGGAGTTCACAAACTACTATTCTGGAGTCAGTGCATCTATCGACAACGATGCCTATTTTGACCTGATGATGAGGCAGGCTTGGAAGCTCTAACTTTCCCTAGATATTCAATTACTAACTCTTAGACTAACAGTGTATTTCTAAAGGAATTATATACCAGTGAATAGAGTGTATTATGTTTATTGGCATTGTATTCTCCTCACTCTTTTAGACACATTTTGGTTTATATAAATACTTATTATATATACCTTGAAATACGTTTTCTTTGACATATTAAGAGATGATTATACATATGTAGTTGTATACTCTAATCGATGTTTAGTTTGAAGAAGTGAAAATTGAAGGAACTGTTGGCTATATTGATAGGTATAGAAGACTAGTTAGGTTCTGAGTTGTGGGTCCCGTCTTGACTGGGGGAGGGAGTCTCTGTCACAGAGGAAGAAGTCGTCTGGTGGCGAGCCAAGACGAGATCAACCATTCCAAACTCTTTGGCTTCTTCAGCACCCATAAACTTATCTCTGTCTGTCAATTGCTCTGGAAATGAATAAATATAAACTGGACTCTACGTAAGAGTGAATTGAAGTCTCGCCCACCGATTTTATCCAGAGGTTGTCCGGTGTGTTGTGCCAGTAATCTATTCAGTAGTGATTTGAGTTTTATGAACTCTTCGGCATGAATGGCGATATCACTGGCTTGGCCCTGCCAAGAAATGATTATCTGCTTATTAATACATTCCATACACAAGATGCATATATATAGGTAAAGCTGGATTGGATGTGGGGTGACCCATTCACATAAGCAATGAAACTGGGTCGAAACCAGGTCAAATCTGCTTTTTAGATTGGGTTTGACCCACTTTCCTTAAACCTGTATAAGCTTTACCTAGGCATGAACATGATCTAACCATTCAAAACACATGGATAAAGGTGTATGCGAAGAATTTAGTACTAATAATATAGTTATAGGTATATAATAGATGTGTAATGGGTTGTATTACCCCAGTGGCACCATGAGGTTGGTGTATCATGACCCTAGAATTGGGCAGGGCATGGCGGAGACCCTGCTCGCCGGCTGCTAGGAGGAATGCTCCCATGCTACAGGCCTGCCCTACGCACCAGGTAGCCACGGGCGGCCGGACATACTGCATCGTGTCATAGATCCCCAGTCCCGCTGTCACCGACCCTCCTGCAAGCACCACACATAAAGAAACACGAAAGAACAGTATAAATCCAGTGGGCACCAATTAGAGAAGGCCATCCTTTGGTTTTAACACAGCACTTAAAAATTAGGCTTACATACTAATCATTTTGTGGGGAGCTACAAAAATGGTTTCCACTACCATATACACATTCTAAGGCTGACCTGGACTGTTGATATAGATGTGTATAGGTAGTTTAGGGTCCTCTGACTGAAGATACAATAACTGGGCCACTATAAGACTGGAATACTCATCATTAATCTGCGGAGATTTTTAAGTGAAAATTTTGAAGATGGTCCCCTTGAGTTAACTTCAAGAAGAGGTTCCACTGTATATTGTTCTGACTTACTGGTCCCATGAGGCATATGATTCTTTCTCGAAGAAGTCTTGAGAAAATATCGTATGCTCTCTCTCCTCTTCCCTACCACCAGTGAACAATGTGTGTACTATATAGAATTAAGAGTAGTAATTGTAAATACATACTGTCTGTTCCACAACTATGGGAACAAGAGATGAGGAGGGAGGAGGAGAGTGCAAAGGTTGTATCCGACCTGGCAGTGTAATTCCAGCTGCTACCCTATAATAAAAGGAGGAATATTATTGTAATAATATTATAATAGCTCGTCAATGGAAAGTGAAGTATGCTCTACCTTCTAAAGAGACGGTGAAACATCTTTCTCTCGTGCTCTAATTTAACGCAAAAGAAAAATTGAAATCAACACCTGGGCACCCACGTGGTGGGAAAGAAACTTACTGCCATGACGTCTCTGGCGAAACAGTTAGAGCGACTGGCCATTCCGGGTCAGCCGTCCCTGCGGCAGTTGGTCTCCAAGAAGCGCGCCTCTCTCCTCTTCGACCGCAGGGAGGCGGCCGACATAGACCAGGACACCTTCTTCTCTCTGGGTCTCAACGGTCTCGAGGAGTTAATCAGAATCGACCCGACCTTCTCCCAGTTCGAGGATTCACTCTTCCAGGACAGCTGCAAAGAGTTCGAACGCAGCGTTCAGACTCCGGACGTTTTGGACGAGCTGGACAAGAACCTGTCTCTCTTTCTCCGTCGTCTTTCACCTTACTTTCTCCTCAAAGCCGGGCAAAAATGTCTCGAATGGTTGATCCACGCCTTTCGCGTTCACCTCTGCAACGTGGACGCCGTCATGGAGTGCGTGCTACCGTACTACAACACCAAGTTGTTTGCCAGAGTCGTTCAACTTCTACCTCTAAAGGCACCATCGTCGCGGTGGCATTGGCTACGACCGCTTCAGAAGGCTGGGACGCCCCTCTCTCGAGTAGCTCTCATTCAACACTGCCTCTCCGATCTTTCTTTCTTTGTGTTTATCTGTGAGATTGTACCGAGGGCTGTGTCTTGTAACACACCTATGACCAGTGGTAGTGTACTCCGACCTACTATTAGTCTCTATTGTTCCACAGTAGTACTAGTTCTAGAGAAAGAAGGTGTGGTCAGTGAAGAGATTATCGGACGTCTAATGCCGTACGTTCTTAAAGGGTTAAAATCACGCGTGACGGAGTATCGAGCTGCATCATACATTGTGGTTGGTCAATTGGTTTCCAAAACGACTCTTAACGAGAGGGTTACCTCTTCCTTATTGGAATCTGTTACCAAGGTAACTGTGACGATATGATAAAATGAACACCGTGTATACCTATGTTTACATATGTGTATTAGTACCCATCAGAAATTAGCTAATTTTTTTACCCCTACGCTGTAGAAGATGAATACTGAACTGGTTGGAGAAGCTCTCAGCTGTGTGGCTATAGTGTGTCATACTCAAAATATCACAAAACTCTCTAAAAAGTTAGTGGAAAAAGTGAACTACGGACGACTGAAGTGATTTTGTACTTGCTGTTATTATTATTCAGGATGGTGAAATACTTGCTGAGAGTTTCAAAGCTTCCCTCTCTTCTCTCCTCGCTCTCCTCCACTCACAATATCTCCCCGCTACTGAGACCACTCCTGTGTACTCTAGTTAGTGCACACTTCTGTAACCACGGTGATAGTGTTGCCGTGGAGACAGTCAAAGTGGTGTTAGATGAAGTGGTGCTCGAGGACGAGGTGGTCCTGGCATTAATAAGGTGAGGTGTAGAAAATAGTTTTATGAGCCATTTTCAGGTGAAAAGACTTGCGTATAGATCGAGGTTTAACTTCATAAGTATTTTAATAGCAATGAAATAGCAGGCCTTAAACTGGTACATGAAAAGGAAAAATTTGGTGCCAGTGGAATAAAATATTATTCTTCAAATGTTTCCTATTGGTGTGTTTTATTCATAGTATCATTTTTATATAAATTTAATCTTTTTACCCGTGTATATTGCTACACCCTTAATTTTATGCAGAGAATTGATGGAACAATTTATTCAGCTGTGTCAAAGAACTACAGGAGAGAGGGATACCAGCAGAGGAAACAAGAAGAACAAGAAAAAGAAGAAAGAGGAGGAAGAAGAGGAGGAGAAGGAGGAGAAGAACGAGGAGGAGGAGGGAAAAGAAGAGAACGAAGAAGAATCAGTTCTGGCTCCGGTAGCAACTCTTGTTCAATCTCTAGATACCAAGTAAGAGAAATCTCTGACTGAAAAAATGTGATATTATTTTCTCTACTCTGCACTGGGTATATATAGGTATCCTCAGTTATTTGATCAGACACTTCAGACAGCCCTGGTCACAGACAGAGACGGAACTGACAGTGAAGAGAGAGTTAAACTTATTCACAGATTTGTAGCTGCAACTCTTCCAGGATCCAGACATCAGGTACTGCTCTGTATATGCCCTGTATTGTATATACATCATATGCTTATAATGTACTGAGATTGATGATGAGCGAGAGAGTGGACTGGTTTATTTCGTCGGTGTTGAGTAGGTGGTGAGGAAGAAGAAGATGAAGAGGAAGAGGAGGAGAGGAGAGGAAGAGAGGGAGGAGGAGCCAGAAACACTGGTCCTGAGTGTCCACCATCCCGAGTCTTCCGTCAGAGAAGCAGCTGTCAGGCAACTCGGGGAGCTCCTCCTTCATGACTCCACTGTTAGTAACTTCCCGTTCTCATTTTATTTTCTATTTCTTTTTGTTTGAATGTCTTTTCGTTCTCAGAGATTTGGAGTCAGGAATGATCAGTTTGTTAGGTCTTGTCTTCTTTCTCGACTGTCTGATGATGAACCTACCGTTGTCCATGCTGTCCTTGAACTTGGAGGAAAGGTCTGTCTCTCTCTGTTCTCATGTCCAACTTGTGGAGACCCCCTTCTCCTGTGGATCTCTGAAATATGTAGCTACCAGGAGCCCTTGAATATATCGTGCATATCATAGTGGTACCACTTCAGATGTTCCATGTCTCATATAGATCAATCATTGAATAGAGCTCTCTCTTGCCTATATACACTCACAGGTACTAACAGATTATCTCCCGGTCAATGAGATAGTTTCATCTCTTTCATCTCTTCTCTCCCGCTCCGATCTCCCTCTGACATCGCTGTCTTCTTGGCACAATGTAGCCACCTCAACTCTCTCCCTCCTCCTTTCTCCTCCACTCTCTCACATGATATCACCCAAACAACTCGACGATGTCGTCATTACATCACTCCCGTTGTTGTTTGTTCATCGTCGTGGCAACAGACTGGCCGGCGAAGTAGCGGAGATATTGTCGGAGGTGCAACATCCTCTGTTGCAAAATTTGAATCCTCTGACTCAAGATGGTGGTAAGTACTTAGTCACAGCTTCTATTGTATACACAAGTGATTGCAAATCCTTTGAATTTTTAAGTGAGAGACCCTTTATACTATACACTCTGTGATAATAGCATCTTTAGTTAATGGGAAGTAGAACTAGGTTTTAACCTTGCTAACTAAGATTTTAACCACCCGCTATATTCAGTCTCAGATAATCTTTCACTGTGTATATATTAGATTCCCTAAACCACCTCATCTTAGCCTGGAAAGAGCATTTGATAATTCGAGTATGTATTATTTCAATTGTGTATGATAGAGTGGAGGTCAGGTTGCTGTAGTGAAGCAGAGAAAGATGGCGCCAGGTTAGCAGCTGCAAATTCATCTCTTCTTACTCATATCGGATCACAACTGTCGCGTCTGGATCCTCCAATCAGACGCAATCTAGTTAGCTCCACCCACACACTGTCTCTAATCCATTACGTAATATTAATTCAGGTACTGAAGTTGATCTCCAAAGCAACGAGCACTCCACCCGACGATCCAACTCATTTCTTGTTTATTGGAGTCCTGGGAGTTGCTATGGAAACTAGCTCCACCCACTCTGGGTCCTCATCGTGGTTGCATCCTGCCCTACTGCTTTTGGAGTATATAAATGAGAGCATCTCTGAACTACTAGCTGAGGTAAAACTGGAAAAAAATTATTGAATATTTTCTCTGTCCTTATGTACTTAATTAAAGGGAGTGTAGCGATATTGTAATAACTAATGTTACTAAAGATAGAACAAAGCCACTCGAGAGCAATGGGATACAGTGAAAGAATGCAATTTTGCTCCACTTGTATGTAATATACTTCCTTCAATCCTCCTCCTCCTCCTCCTCTTTCTCCTCACACAGGGCTCTCCTCTCTCTCTTTCCTCCCCTGAACCATCTCTCTGTGAATGTCTGAAACCACTGGCCAGGAAGAATGTCAGGTTACAGCAGGCTCACTGTCATCTTGTCATCTGGCTACTGAATATCATCATTCATCATCTTCCTCGTGTTAATGTTTCTACTGGTATGTGTGGATTGTCTTTTCATGTGACTGTCACATGACTCTCATATGATTGTCATATACATAACTTGCACAATTATTCATTTACATTGTTATTGACAGATATGTGGTTGGGGGTGCCCGATTGCAGAGTGTCTAGCAAAATC